>OX246745.1:27151744-27290238 GCA_945910005.1 Isoperla grammatica
TGGTGATTCAGAATATCCTTGAATTTATTGAGTGGTCCGTTGCTATAGGAAGGCTTCAAATCACCGTTTACTTTTTCCTAAGACTAGAAGTAATGGATTTAAATCCATTTTACAAGTTTAAAGACTTGTGTTCGAAGGAGGATTTGAGCCCGGATCATCTGCATGGCAGAGTGGCTCGTTGGTCTAGTGGTAAGTATTACTGCATTGAATGCAGTAATACTTACCACTAGACCAACGAGCCACTCAATTGCAATACGCGTAAACCCCGGCGGAGTGAACAACGAGACGCACATCATAGCATTGCCCCCCCCCCCCCCCCCCCACCCCCCTTTACAAATATGAAAGCTAAATGTGAAAATTAACCGCCCGTTCTGACCCCTGTCAAAATACCACTTTCATCTGCTCCCCCCCCCCCCCCCCCCTCAAAACAATGACCCAACCAACACCACAGGTAGCTAAAGCGCAGCTCTCGACACTCGGAAATACCGCACTAAGCAACACTAGGGCCGTAACTAGGGGTTGGTAACCCGGGTAAAAAATTGGGAGTAGCCCATTTTGACTTGCCAATACCCCAGTCACCAGTAACAAATGTTATAAAAAACATGTCTTAAACTCGTTCAAACACTCCAATCACATCATAATAACCAAAAAAATACCAGCATTGGCTAAGGGGGGTGCGGGGGGCTCTTCCAGATCCTCCAATGTACTTTGCTCAATCAGTGATGTATTCGAAAAATATTTTATGGGTATACGCTATTTTCTCAAAAACGTACATGCTTTTGTACAATGGGGGTCTGGGGGGAATGCCCCCCAGGTAATGCGGGTCTGGCGCGCACAGCCCCAGATTTGTTTGGATTTATACACTGCAATTGGTGGCTTTTAAGCGTTTTGAGGGTGCTATTACCATAGCTATATTAGTTATATAATTATGAAATCATGTGTCAGCAGTAAGTTTAAAACTTACTTTAATTTAAAATCAATTTAAACTTGGCAGGTGTTACATTCGTGAAGTTCAGAACTTAAGGGCTATTTGCCAACAGGTTAATAACGAATTACTTCCATTTGGATCAGATTACCAATGAAAACTATGTAAATGTTTACTATAATAATAATACCTAGTGTTTAGGTAGTAATCAAACCGAATTATTTTTCTTAGATTTTTCAGGAGATTTAGATTGGGAAACAAAAAGCACACATATATTGATGTAATTTACCTTATTTTTTAGGTCCATGATGATATGAAGATAATCTTAATTGACACATTCAAATGTTATATTTGTGTGATTAGAACCTACGGGATTGAGAATTCTTAACTTAACTGAAAGTTTAAAATACTATAAAATCTTCCACAAAACCTCTTTCTGTGTGTCCTTAGTAGGGACTTAACTCTTTTTTGAGTGTTCATCTTAGGCCCTTTGATAGTTTGATTCCAATCGGTAATAGGGGGCCCATTCGTGTTGATGAAAATCAAATTTGATATATTGGATGGTAGCAATCTGTTTCGCAAATCGGAACATACAATGTTCATTAGGCTGAAAGTGCGCTCTCACTCTGCTGTGCTGCATGGAATTGTTTTCACACATGTTTGCAAGGACTGGAGATCGAGTGGCAAATTACGAGACGAGGGTGGTGCCTCAACCAGCTCCCGCATTCCGTTCCGGAGATCGCTTGATTCAAATGTACATTGAATCTCTCGCACAGCCATCGTGCTTCAACTTCTCCGGGACGAATATTTGGGTTGTTGTTTGTTAGTGGGCATAATTATCGTATTTTGCTCTTAGGAAGAATTAATTTATGTTTCCCTCATTTACAGCAAGGGGTATACGCCGTATACTCGCGTATACCCCCCAATACACCACTGTAGGTGACCTATACGCCGTATACTCACGTATACCCCCCAATACACCACTGTAGGCGACCTATACGCCGTATACAGCAAGGGGTATACGCCGTATACTCGCGTATGCCCCCCAATACACCACTGTAGGCCACCTATACGCCGTATACTCGCGTATACCCCCCAATACACCACTGTAGGCGACCTATACGCCGTATACAGCAAGGGGTATACGCCGTATACTCGCGTATACCCCCCAATACACCACTGTAGGTGACCTATACGCCGTATACTCGCGTATACCCCCCAATACACCACTGTAGGCGAACTATACGCCGTATAGAGCAAGGGGTATACGCCGTATACTCGCGTATACCCCCCAATACACCACTGTGGGCCACCTATACGCCGTATACAGCAAGGGGTATACGCCGTATACTCGCGTATACTCCCCAATACACCACTGTAGGCGACCTATACGCCGTATACAGCAAGGGGTATACGCCGTATACTCGCGTATACCCCCCAATACACCACTGTAGGCCACCTATACGCCGTATACTCGCGTATACCCCCCAATACACCACTGTAGGCGACCTATACGCCGTATACAGCAAGGGGTATACGCCGTATACTCGCGTATACCCCCCAATACACCACTGTAGGTGACCTATACGCCGTATACTCGCGTATACCCCCCAATACACCACTGTAGGTGACCTATACGCCGTATACAGCAAGGGGTATACGCCGTATACTCGCGTATACCCCCCAATACACCACTGTAGGCGACCTATACGCCGTATACAGCAAGGGGTATACGCCGTATACTCGCGTATACCCCCCAATACACCACTGTAGGTGACCTATACGCCGTATACAGCAAGGGGTATACGCCGTATACTCGCGTATAACCCCCAATACACCACTGTAGGTGACCTATACGCCGTATACAGCAAGGGGTATACGCCGTATACTCGCGTATACCCCCCAATACACCACTGTGCTCAATCATACCCGAGTTACGGCCCTGAGCAACACTCACACTGCATGAACCACCATAGCTTCTGTCCTCTCTCTCTCCCTCTCTCTCCCTCTCTCTCCACTACTAGAATTCCAGGTATGTCCAAAGCCCACTTAAAGTAGTACTTAACCTATGCTCATACAAAAACTAAACCACCCAACAAAACGTGTATGTGTAACGAAATGTTGAAGATCATAAACCGATCAAAAATAAAACCTATAAGAACCTGCCTGCCCAGGGACTGATACCTTATCGTGGTGGGCAGGTTTGCGTGCTTTGTTGATCCCGAGAGCTATGCCGGCGGAAGCGTATGCTTCTGGTAGGGCCACTCTAGCCGGACTGGTCGAGGAGGAGAAGTCAGACGAAATGCAGTCCACATCCTCCCCACTCCCTTTTCCTCCCGCTTCCCCTATCCTCCTCGCCCTCCTACTTGCCCCTTTGCTCCAAACAGTCCCCTATTTCATCTCATTATCTTCCACTCATCGACTTGAGTACCCAAGTTGCAAAAATATAAGACGTATAGCCCAAATATGAATCAATCCAAATAAGGGACTCGTATGCAACCTCTCCTCAACCTTCGAAAGAACTGGGTCATATTAGATCACATGGAGCCACATATCCAAAATACCTTGTAGACACACAATGCGTAACTCACATCCCTGGACCACTTCCTATCACCGAAGTGATGTCATTTTAGGCATTGCGACGTCACACCTACCAAACGGAAGGCCCCAAAAGCTTCCCCGCAGCAATTCACAGCACAACCCCCGTCTCTTGTACCAAAACCGACCCAACAATCGTTGTCACGATTGTTGCGTGAACACTAGCCTGACACTAGCATGAATATTGCATACACAATGCATATTCTGTATACACGTTATTTTTCAAATGTGTATGTGCCCCCCCCCCCCACCCCCCTTTGGCCTTACTGGTTGTTCTGCCCGGCCTGCTTCTTAGCACCAGTCCGCCCCTGGGTTTATGTTCAGTCGTAGTTTGATGTATACTCGTGTATATGTCAAATGGCTTTGGTCAATTAATTATATAGTTCGCCTTCTTGTTCGCCCCAACTCAATTCGTGCTTTTCACCTCATTTTTTATTTCCTTATCTTTGTCGCTGCTAGTTGTGTCTGCCATGTTGTACGCCTGCGTCTTACCGTGTGTTGTTGTTGTTGTGGTTCCCTGACTGGAAGTAGCGCTCTGTTCTTCGGGCAGTCTGCTTTCAGGTGATTCACTTCATTACTATTACAGTGGAATCAACGTTTGGAAACAGTGGATGAATGGAGCCTCGATCTGTTGTTATGGTTGTCCCAACGAAAGTATTCTGATGCTTACGAGAGTCCAAGTCGACAACCTAATTTTTTACTTTACCAATTCCTACCAATACCATCTAATCTAAACAGGTCCATTGGGGATAATTTAAGACTGTCCATTGGTTACCTGTAACTGTGGATGTGGCCAAACCGCTTGTGCACTCGACTAAGCCGAACCGTGCAAGAGGCCATCCCCTTGCCCCCCACAGCCCCACTGAAGATTGCCTCTCCCACTTGAGCCCGCCCTCCCCAGCTGGACTCCCATAAGACGCCCCCCGAGATGTATATGAATCTGATTCGTAAAACGTCACTTGAGCTAAGTTGATGAGATCGTCGTTAAACACAAAAAAAATAATAATAATAGTGATTAGTAAAAATAATGACGATGATGATAATATTAATCAATAATTATCAAACACAGGCCACTAGATGGTATTCATGGAGATGTCCAGGGTTTGTTTGTTTAATTGTATTAACATCTAGGAGACCTAAGGAAGGCCTCCGTTCTGGCCATCGCTCGTCGTGTGATATAGCTTCTATCGTGGCCCTTCATAAGATTCTACCCTAGAGGTGTTAGTGCCGCTAAATGACCTGAGCTCATGACATTATTTGAACACCATTTTCACTGCGGTTGCGGCAGACATACGTTGAGCACCCAGTAATGACATGGCCCTATGATGATTGTAGAGCAGCTAAGAAATCTGTAATAAATATTTACAACCATAAACACTTATCTACATTGCCTTCCTATTGTTAGAGATTCCTAGCCTAAAAACTTACAAGGAACAATAGATAATTTAGATAATTTCTTGGCCATTATATCATTTATATAAGGTGTATTATAAATAACAATAGTGACTCTGCTAGTCGTAAGAGACAACGAAAGGAGACCCTGCCCCCCCCCCCCTTCCACTGTCCTACTGCAGATTTCTCCTCCCACTTGGCCCTGCCCACCCTTGTTGGACTCCGGTATGACGACCCACGCGACGTACAATGTATTTGATTTGGATGTGGTTTTATTGTTCATCATCATCTTCTCATCTTCATTATCACCCGCTCATCGTCTCGATTAGCCATTGTGGCACAAATATGAGACGTTAAGCCCCATTAATCAATCAATCATAAATAACAATGGCCTAGGCCAAACCACGACGGACATAGACCATATCCTCTGGCGTTCTTACAAAATCAAACGTTTTTAAAATGCATCTTAAGCTAGAATCTACATGATTGTGCCGGTAGTGTAACAATGCAATACCGAGTGCACATTGTTTTAGGACATAGTTCTATCTTTGAAACTATTACTTTGTGGTGAGGTGAAGGTTCAGCTGACCTGCACTATCCGGCCACACTATCTGCTGCCAACGAGTTGTACATGTCGATGGGCCGGGCGAGTTAGCGGGAGGGAATCCTCCTCGGTTGTTGGCCTGGTGTGGGGATGCCGGAGGGCCGAACCCCTGCGCCGCAGCAGTAGCGGCCGCTTGGTAATTGTTCATCACTGTGGGGTATGGAAGTCCGAAGCTAGGGTAGCCCGAGTAACCTCGACCAGCGTACGCGGCTGCGGGGAAACCGTCCGGTAAAGCCCCCAACGACCACATGAAATCGTATGCGCCTCGACCGGCAGCCCGTGTCTTTGCCAGATTCGCTGGCAGCATCACTTCTTTCGGTTGCGCCTTCTTGCACTCAACCATTTTATTGTTGATTTCGTGGAAGTGAATTTCACAGACTTTATCTACGACATCTTCACTCTGAAACGTGACGAAACCGAAACCTCTGTGCCTATTCGTCTGTTTGTCGAACATAAGCATGGCGTCTTCAATCGGTCCGAACTGCTCAAAGTAGTTCTTGACGTCTTCTAGCGTCGTGGGCGCCGACAATCCGCCCACGAATATCTTCTTTGTCCTCGTGACCATCTTTGGGTGGGCTCTTCTTGGGAAGGCGACTTTCGGATCAATCTTTTTACCGTCTAGCTCGTGGGTGGGCTGAGCTAAAACCTTATCTACGCTAGCCGGGTCGGCGAAGGTGATAAACCCGAAGCCCCTGGACCTCCTCGTAGTCGGGTCTTTCATCACCATCACTTCTGTGATCTCTCCGTATTTACTGAAATATTCCCGAAGACTCTCTGGACTTGTTTGCCAGCTCAAACCACCGATGAACATCTTCCCCGGGTCGTTGGGAACTTCGGCCGGCAAACCACAAGCACCACCGTCCTGCGCCTGGGACTCCATAATAAAATTTATGTTGGATCGTTTTTTTCAAAACTACGACTAAAACTAAGGAGAATAGAGAACCGGGCTAAGTAAAGCGGCTCCCTTTCTTATCAAACGCTCTGTCACACTACCTACACGATACACACAAAAAAAAATGGCTCTCAATGTTAAAAAATTACCCACACATTGACCTCGTGGCGCCTTGGTATAAATGCTTTTATATTGTAATCATTTTGTATAAAAAAAATGTATTGATAAATTCAGTATTCAGCTAAATGTTTTGATGTACTTTGTATTTGTTTTAAATTTGTTGTTTTAGACAACAGGAACCATACCTATTGAGGTATGGCTCTGTTTTGAGAGGCGCAGGCAGTGTGGTGAGGTGAAGGTTCAGCTGACCTGAGCTTTTGCACGCTACGCATTACACTCTCATTTCTTAATTATTATTAGTGAAGCCTGATAGCTGATTCTAGTGTAATTCCACCCCACGACCGGATATACACATCCTGTGTGAACGGCACGAACACGTGTAGGACAGTTGATTCCTGGCTTTGAAAGAGTAAAGACCTTTTGTATTTTGGATCCTAAATTATTACTGTCAGCTCAGTTATTATTTGTATTATACTTATTATTGAACTTTACCTTATTATTTGTGGAGATTCAAGAATAAATTATTGAACCATTACCACGTCACCGTTTAATCACCTGCAACTGGCTGTGTCAGTGTCCTACGTGCTCCCGCTCGTCCCCTCTACCACAGCACTGAGGGCTTGGATACCTCACCCGTAACAACTTACCTCTAAAACATAATTTACTGGTACATTGTTGACACGGGACGGCGGCTATGGCTAATGTTTTACTAATGTCGGTCGTAGAAGCCTATTTCTCGTAGCCAATAGAAAACGTACACCAAGTTGGCCGTTCTCTTTTCCATCTGGCCTCTCTAGATCTACCTGGTAATACGTCAGCAGTACTTGCAGTGGCGTAACTAAGGGAGAGAGGTTAAGGGGGTTTAAACCCCTCCGAAACTACATCGAGAATGACTTTACTTAATACTACATTTACTTAATACTATAAGATTCCTAAACCACTTCAGTGTATAACAATCGCAACAAATAATATTTTTTTTATATTTATCATACCACTTCACTTAGATAAGATGTATAATTTCTTTCAGTAATTCAATTATATATTGATGTGTTCATCTACAACCAATATACCTTTCGCTCGAACCAGTAAAAGTAAGGGTGCCTATAAATAAAAATGCATTAATCTAATATTACATTATGACGCTCTGTGAATTAAAATTTAAATGTATGGATGGGACTTGTGACCACAATGTTTCACTTCATCTTGAGAATTTATTGAACAACCATAAAACATTAAAACACAATTTCTTTGCAATTCTTATTTAGAAAGATAATTAATACCTAGTGTAACATTGTGACTTCAATATAATACAAACAAACGAGTAGTGGTTCGAGTAGAATTATTTGAGTCTAAAAGGCACGAAATAATAATTATAGAAGTGAAAACAATTTCGCCTTCGCCGAAATGGCCTCCGGCGGCTGGGGCTTCGCGCCAGACCCCTTCCAGTCCCCTCATCTCACTTTTCCCAAATTAACCCTCCCCCGAAATAATTCCTAGTTACGCCACTGAGTACTTGTAATACAAGGCGTGGCGGGGTATCATTGTCGTCTCCATGATATTGTCTAGCCATGCATACATCTAATATTCTTGTATTATCATTGTCAATTTGTCATCTCCTTGATAACAATAATAACAACTATCGTTTTTGTAATCACTTTATTGTGATACTCTCCATCTCCAGAAAGCTTCATACATTTTTTTTTATGTTTTGACGTTAGCCCTAAAAAATAATTTTAATTTTCTTTACATATTGATGCGTCTTCTTGTTTTTCTAACAAGATGTCCAACAACAGTTTAGTTGCCGAGGCCTCGTTATTTACTTGTCAACATACTGAGTGTTCTATGGCTTTGTTTTGATCGTCAGCCCTTAACGCTGTGTTATCTATATCAACACGGAATGCAATGAGTATAAATCCTGTTGGATAGTAGGTAGAGTCAGTAAGATGCCATAAGCGACTTGTTTCAGTTTCAGTTTATCTTCTTTTGATCAGGTAGTCAATATCAGATACTCTAAATTTAAGTAGGTACGAGGCGGGTCTACAGGCCTGGTTTTTTTTTTAAGTAGGTTTCTACGGAAGCTGAATGGTCAGCCCTAGCTCTGGATTGGATACCTGGAGCGGTCTAAAAATTAATATAACGTTTTACATTCATTATCTAACTGTGTGTGGGGTCTATATATAAACAGAAAGTAATACAATTGTAAATAGTTACCGACACAGTCCACTAGATGGTATGTGTGTGCTTGTCTAGTTTGTGATTTTTTTCCTAGTTTTAACATCTAGGAGACCTAAGGGAGGCCTCCGTTCTGTCCATCGCTCGTCGTGTAATACATATTCTATCGTTGGCCCTTCATAAGATTCTACCTTGCAGGTGTCAGTGCCGCTATCTGACCTGAGCTCATGACAAAATTTGGAGACCTAAATGATCTTACAAATTGTACCGTTTGTTTTTTTCATTCATCAACTATCCCCGTCTATATCTGGGTTAGAATTGGTATAGATTGACT
This sequence comes from Isoperla grammatica, assembly GCA_945910005.1. Taxonomy (NCBI): domain Eukaryota; kingdom Metazoa; phylum Arthropoda; class Insecta; order Plecoptera; family Perlodidae; genus Isoperla; species Isoperla grammatica. Next base: position 27,160,782 of record OX246745.1, read on the forward strand.
CTGCCTGTCGTAACAGGCAACAAAATGTAGCTCACTCTCTCATACTCCCCCTGTCAAATCTGTGTCCTCTTACATGTCACCATTCTCTCCAAAGTGTAAGTTTTTTTAACCCCTTTTTTTCTAATTACCTTGGTCTTTATCATTTTGATTGAGTCTACTTATACGTATTTAGACCGTTGATAAGTGGGTATAGCTTATGAGTTTCAAACAATGCGTGCTGCTTTTCACTATCTATTTTCGCTCAGTGACGTGGCCTCCATTTGACACTTCCAGCGTTCTGTTTCTCGGGTCTCCGGCTGAAGCAAGTCACTAAACCGTGTTGGCTATGTTCATAATCCATAAGAATAAATAATATTCCTTGTCCTTGCATTTCTCGCAGAGAAGCTGTGGGTGCACCTTAGGTGGGTCAGACACATCAAGACCAGCTGGTGCTTCGGGGCTCATTAACTGATTGTTGTTAATTAAATTAACGTGCCAGTGAAACCCCCTACATATTTAACTGTCTATACTGTTATTCCACCGCTGAACATACTGTCAATGCCAGTGATCATCTCTGCGACAAGCCTTCTGCAAAGCTTGGTCATTTTATTCTATACGTATCCAATGCACATATTCCAATATCTAGACGACGTTGGCAACCAAAAATATCCCATGTCCTTGCATTTCTGGCACAGATGTTGTGGGTGATGCTTGAAGGTGTTGTAGATGGTCGTGGTGATGACGATGTGGTGTAACTGGCGTAAACTGTGTGTGGGGTCTCAACAGTGCTCACACCGAGGGCGTGTGGTGGGCGTGGAAGGTGTTGTAGATGGTCGTGGTGATGACGATGTGGTGTAACTGGCGTAAACTGTGTGTGTGGTCTCAACAGTGCTCACACTGAGGGCGTGGAAGGTGTTGTAGATGGTCGTGGTGATGACGATGTGGTGTAACTGGCGTAAACTGTGTGTGGGGTCTCAACAGTGCCCACACCGAGGGCGTGTGGTGGGCGTTGAAGGTGTTGTAGATGGTCGTGGTGTTGACGATGTGGTGTTACTGGCGTAAACTGTGTGTGGGGTCTCAACAGTGCCCACACTGAGTGCGTGTGGTGGGCGTGGAAGGTGTTGTAGATGGTCGTGGTGATGACGATGTGGTGTAACTGGCGTAGACTGTGTGTGGGGTCTCAACAGTGCCCACACTGAGGGCGTGTGGTGGGCGTGGAAGGTGTTGTAGATGGTCGTGGTGATGACGATGTGGTGTAACTTGCGTAAACTGTGTGTTGGGTCTCAACAGTGCCCACACTGAGGGCGTGTGGTTGGCGTGGAAGGTGTTATAGATGGTCGTGGTGTTGACGATGTGAAGTAACTGGCGTAAACTGTGTGTGGGGTCTCAACAGAGCTCACACTGAGGGCGTGTGGTGGGCGTGGAAGGTGTTGTAGATGGTCGTGGTGTTGACGATGTGATGTAACTGGCGTAAACTGTGTGTGAGGTCTCAACAGTGCTCACACTGAGGGCGTGTGGTGGGCGTGGAAGGTGTTGTAGATGGTCGTGGTGATGACGATGTGGTGTAACTGGCGTAAACTTTGTGTGAGGTCTCAACAGTGCTCACACTGAGGGCGTGTGGTGGGCGTGGAAGGTGTTGTAGATGGTCGTGGTGTTGACGATGTGGTGTAACTGGCGTAAACTGTGTGTAAGGTCTCAACAGTGCTCACACTGAGGGCGTGTAGTGGACGTGGAAGGTGTTGTAGATGGTCGTGGTGATGACGATGTGGTGTAACTGGCGTAAACTGTGTGTGGGGTCTCAACAGTGCTCACACTGAGGGCTTGTGGTGGGCGTGGAAGGTGTTGTAGATGGTCGTGGTGATGACAATGTGGTGTAACTGGCGTAAACTGTGTGTGGGGTCTCAACAGTGCCCACACTGAGGGTGTGTGGTGGGCGTGGAAGGTGTTGTAGATGGTCGTGGTGATGACAATGTGGTGTAACTGGCGTAAACTGTGTGTGGGGTCTCAACAGTGCTCACACTGAGGGCGTGTGGTGGGCGTGGAAGGTGTTGTAGATGGTCGTGGTGTTGACGATGTGATGTAACTGGCGTAAACTGTGTGTGAGGTCTCAACAGTGCTCACACTGAGGGCGTGTGGTGGGCGTGGAAGGTGTTGTAGATGGTCGTGGTGATGACGATGTGGTGTAACTGGCGTAAACTGTGTGTGGGGTGTCAACAGTGCTCACACTGAGGGCGTGTGGTGGGCGTGGAAGGTGTTGTAGATGGTTGTGGTGATGACGATGTGGTGTAACTGGCGTAGTCTGTGTGTGAGGTCTCAACAGTGCTCACACTGAGGGCGTGTGGTGGGCGTGGAAGGTGTTGTAGATGGTCGTGGTGATGACGATGTGGTGTAACTGGCGTAAACTGTGTGTGGGGTCTCAACAGTGCCCACACTGAGGGCGTGTGGTGGGCGTGGAAGGTGTTGTAGATGGTCGTGGTGATGACGATGTGGTGTAACTGGCGTAAACTGTGTGTGAGGTCTCAACAGTGCTCACACTGAGGGCGTGTGGTGGGCGTGGAAGGTGTTGTAGATGGTCGTGGTGATGACGATGTGGTGTAACTGGCGTTATCTGTGTGGGGTCTCAACAGTGCTCACACCGAGGGCGTGTGGTGGGCGTGTAAGGTGTTGTAGATGGTCGTGGTGATGACAATTTGGTGATTATTGCCTCTTGTTGGCTCGAGACATCATTGAATTTCGGATAGTGATTACTAAAACTACAGAAGTGGAATGTTTTACTATTTACAATAAAGTACTGTTGGATTTAATAGAATTAGAGGCGACTGGGCCAAAATAAAATCCAAAATCCGGGCCAGAGATTTGCCAATCTATGTAGAACGAAATGAAGATGTAACCTTAAATTTATTTATTTACATCATCTATGAAAATTTTCACAAGAACATGTCAAAAAGTTTAAACGAAAGAGAACAAAAACAAAAAAGAATTAACACAACAATGATAATTGAGAAATGAGTTAAGTATAGGAAGGCGCAATCGAACACCGTTTATTATAAGGTTCGTTGCTTGACGGCTCCAGACTCCGAAGTCAAAGTAACCTTGTCCCTGTGTACCCACACATTCTTACGGGACCTTATTTTGTCCCGTTTCGTTTTTAAAATACCGATTGTGCAGGAAGGTCTGTTTACTTTTAAAGCAGAATCATATTCCAATTTTAAATATCCCCAGCCGGAACCGGAAATCGAAACCTGGTCTTTCTGGGAATGGGAATTAACCCATTGGACCAGCAATTTGATGATTTGCCCTGTATTTCCTTTGCTCATTATGTTAAGACTCAGGCCGCTTTCACACATCACGGTTTTTTGCCGTATACGGCACGGCTACGGCGCCGTAAAGATCACGGTTGTCAACCGTACATCCATACGGTTGGTGTGCACGGCTGTTCGCTACTTCTACTTTTCGTCATCAGTTTGTGCTGAATTGTGCGAGGCAATGGATCGTAGAAGGCGTTTACTCGTACTGTATTTATTATACTTACGAAGGAAAAGGCGACAAAGCCGAAGCTTTGGGTGCATGCTTTAAATGCACAAAGAGATGCAGTGGGAGGGGAGCGTTTATTACGTTATTTTACGATTTAAAGAAGGACGACGCCAAATTTTTGAATTACTTCCGAATGTCCATAGACACATTTGATGAACTGTAACAACGTTTATATGACAGTTTGTTGCATAAAACTACTAAAATGAGAGACGCAATTCACCCGCAAAGACTGGCAGTTACAATCAGGTTTGTATTACTGCCAGGGAGTCAAAGTGAAATTATTTTCATTTTTTAAGATTTTCATTTGCGAAAATTATTTCGGTTCGATTTGCTATGAAAATGAATTAAAAGGAGACAACTTCAATTCGAAGTAGTCTAAACTGTTCGCATATTACAATGCAATAATAGTGGTTCAATAATTTTACTTATATTTCCGTGTTTAAAAACAAATTATATGGTATTAAAATGAAATATGCTCTAGATATTTAATTTATATCGTTTTGCAGAAATCAGCACATTTAGTTCCTGTAAACGACAGAACACTTCTTTTCAAGCAGCAACAGTATAATTTCGGCTTTTTATTATTACAACGCTTATATTAACACTTGCCTTGTTTGTCTGAACGGAATCTTTGAATCGATATTCCACCTACTTCTAGATTTCCGATCAAGCTGGAGGTTTTTACTCATACGTATTCCCGATGACAATACATGAATCAACTGTCATATTTACTAAATTGTCAATTAATTCATCATAATTAATTAATTAAGGTTTTATATGGAAATCGATGTTTAACCCACTTCCCAACGTCAAATCTAGTTGAAAGTTTTCACACAGACGTATTCTTAATAACAATACACGAATCAATTGTCATATTTACTAAATTGTCAATTAATTCATCATAATTAATTAATTAATGTTTTATATGAAAATCGATGTTTAACCCACTTCCCAACGTCAAATCGAGTTGGAAGTTTTCACACAGACGTATTCTTAGTAACAATACACGAATCAATTGTCATATTTACTAAATAATTAATTAAATCATCATAATTAGTTAATTGATGTTTTATATGGGAATCGATATTTCACCCACTTTCCAACGTTGAATTGAGCTGAAAGTTTTCCCACAGACGTATTCTTAATGACAATACATGAATCAATTGTCATATTTACTAAATAATGAATTAAGCCATCATAATTAATTAATTTATGTTTTATATGGGAATCGATGCACGGCAAATAACCGTGGCGTGTGAAGACGTGCATATACCTGTTGAGTCGACTGCCGCCGTGTACGGCCACGGCGCCGGATGAATCCAGTCGACCGCCGTGACTGCAACACGGCGCCGGACCGGCGAATTCGCCGTGCCCGTGACGTGTGAACAGGTACATAAGATACTTCAGTCAACTGCAATGCACGGCGCCGTGCCGTACACGGGCCCGGTGACAAACCGTGACGTGTGGAAGGCACCTCAGTCAACTTTAAAAACGTTAACATTTTTGTTGGCCTTTCTTAAGAAGGGAAAACGAAAAACTCAAAGTATTTTACCAAAATTGTTTTTTTCTGACGTTATGTTTACCTCAATTTATATCATTTGTCTATATTGACGAGGAAAACCTAACCAAAAACCTTAAGTTTCGATTGCTGGTAGCGGGGATCGAACCGACGACCTTACGAGTTAGAGCCTCGTGTGCTAACACTAGGCCGTCTCAATCGATTATTCTATGCATTTTATTCTATACCCAGAGTGACTCTGCTAGTCGTAAGATGTGACAAAAGAACCCCCCCGCCTCCCCACTGTCCCACTAATAAGTTATCCCACCACTTGTACCTGCCCACCCTTGGTGGACTCCCGTATGACGACCCCCGCGACGTAAAATGGCTCTGATTTGGATGTGGCTTAGGTCCAAATGCATAGTCGCTTCCTCACGTGCTCCTTAACTCAGCCTTACCTCAGCCTTTCCTCAGCCGCGACTCACGAATGGAATTCATGAACCTTCCTCACGCTCGACTCAGCTGAGGAAAAGCTAGTGTCATTGTTAGACTTGGCAACATTGTATATTGCCACCTTGATTCAAAATTGTTTCCATTTTACAAGGCAGTGACCTGTTGTTCATTCAAATAATACGGCGGCAACTATAAAGACACTTGTCAACCACTTCGTGGCCTTGAAATATGGCATTATTTATTAATTATATATTATATATATATATATTTATTTACTTATTTATCTATTTGTTAATTTGTTATTTATTTATTTAATTATTTATTTATTCATTTATTTATTTATAAGTAGCAGCATTGAAATATTAAAATAATTAAAGTATATGAATATTGGAAAATCTAGAATAATGTTTAAAAAATAATAAATACAAATTATTAACACTGATTAGTGATTAGCAAATGAAATTAAAATAATTATTCTCAATTGATGAACGAAGACTGTAGGAAAATTGACAGCCTATCAAGGGTGACCATATAGGTAGCCTTATATGAATTCTTCACAAAATATATTAATATTTCCTTTTTTTTTTAGCAATTACAAGTTTGGTTGAAGCATGAATCGTGGTTGGAATTTTTAAGCCTTATGCAATTATTGGTTCACAATAGGTATAATATTTTTACAATGATTGCAAGTATAATTTGAGGATTTACTTTTTTTAGTAGACCACCGTTGGTTAACTCCCCCCCCCCCCCCCCCCCCAATGCTGTAGGTGATTGGCATAGGGCTATTAAAATACATCCACATCCACATCCACATACATTACATAGCATGATGACATAACAGCCAAATGTGGGCATTAAATAAAAAGAAGACATTACTTCGGAATTTGTTTTTATATTTTTACACAAACCACATTTTCATTGCAGAAGTCATAATTATTTTCTCAACTTACAAGTATTGTGTGTTCATTTATGACTTTCACACGTTGTTGGGAGCTGAAATAAATTTGTTATTAGGGCAACCAAAGTTATTTTACTGGTATATTATTTGAACTGAGTTGAAAATGCTTTCAGATAGTAGGAATTGTAAAAATTAGATAGACAAGTTTTAAATAATTTATGATTTAAAATTTTATTGGGTCAGAATTTTATACAATATCAGGTAGGCCTACATGTACATGTACAAGCAACATTAAAATAGGCATGTGGAAATAAACATATTGTAGGCCTATTACAGTGGGTTTAGCTCTAGGTAGAATAGGAATTTACATCTGCAAGTTGTGAGGTTTTGGGTTACCTTTGTGCTGGGTGTCCAATTGCTCACAGTACACTAGTCAATAGTAGGCCTAAACTTGCTGTTACTTGCACAACAAATTCATTGTACTTATAATATAGGTAGCAATGTTGTTGTGGGTGCTGAATATTATGTTTATGCCTAGGCCTAAATTCTCCCCACTTCAGGCATAAAATTGAATGTTGTTTTAGGCCTAGACCAACCTACATTTTTACTGTGGAATGATTAATACAAATTAGGTATCAAAGCTAAATTCAAGAACTGTCCTGCAATCCTCTAGGCTTATAGGCCCTACATAACAACCTTGGCAGTTTTCTGTACCAAGCCTACTCTATTCACATAAGCCTTAAGTTGGATAAGTGATCCGTTGCATCATTATTTTACTAGTCATAGCCCGTATGTCTAGGCTAGGCCTAAAGTTCTCTGAGGAATGTGGCAATCAACATGATTTGAGTGCAAACTAGGCCTAGGCCTACTGGCCAGGCCAGGCCACGCTGGGGTAGGCTCTATACCTAGGCCTAGGAGACATAACTTCAGTCTTCAATCTTGTGCCCAGGCCTAGGACCACAACCACTATAACGATGTCCATTTGAAATAGGATAGGCCTAGGTAGACCTACCTAGTCGATGATGTCTAGGCTAGGGCTAGGCCTAGGCTAGGCCTAGGACCGTATATTTTACATAGCCTACACAGCAACCTTTGGCAAGGCCTGAGGGCCGTAGGATAGGGCTAGGCCTGGATGTAGGTTATATCCAGTTAGTAGACAAATATATTTACAACGCACCTGAAATCTTCTGCTTACGTAAAATATTAAATTCATTTAAAAACTGGTTTAATTCGAAACCTGTAAATCTCGATTGTCCTATGAGCGAAGTCCGGGCCTCCTTCGCCACAGTTTCATCGCAAAACGGTAAAATATATTGAATGCACCATAATGAAATCTTCCAGAAGGTTCTCATATCTCTTAAATATCTTCTCGTTCCCTCTGGTACGGCCTTTTCGTAAAGATCTACTGCTAATCTCTGTAAAAAGTCACGCCATCCCAACACATTTGCCGTGAGCGCCGCCATTGAAATTGAAACAAGCACAGCTGTGAGCTGTTATGATTTTGGAGCGCTGTGATTGGCTAAGTTTTTGCTGAGGTCGGGCGGAGGAAGACTCGAGCCCTCCTCAGCGTGATGACGATGTGAGGTCGAGGTAAGGAAGAGCTGAGGAGGTGTTTGCGTCCTTGCATGGGGCTCTCACGACTCAGGTCTTCCTTATCTCAGATCTGAGGAAAGGAAGAGCTGAGGAAGGTATATGCATTTGGACCTTAATCTTCATCATCATCTTCCCCATCTCATCAACACCAGCTCATCGTCTCGATTAGCCATTGCTGTACAAATATGAGACGTTAAGCCCCATTAATCAATCAATTCTATGAAGTCAAGGTCAAACGTCACGATTACGCGTCCCCGTGAATTTCGTTTAGAGACGTTTTCTTACTGTCACTTTCGTGGGTCGTATCCCTGATAAAGGGATGCTTGTTTGTCTCACTAACAAGGTCTTCAGTGTTCCCCATGGCTGCAAACCGCATCCAACCTCCCTCCTAACATGACTGAAGTACGCCAAACAAGGGAAGATAAAGACAAAGTACTGCTATCGGCCGGGCCGCGAAAATACGCCACTGCTAGTCGCGTCTGTGGCGCCGCTGAATTAGCAGCGAGCGCTAGTGTGAAGACCTTTATTTTAAACAATGTACTGCTAAACACGACGACTCTGCTAAGTATAGCGCCACTTAGTAACGCCACTAAGTAGCGCCACTAAGTAGCGCCACTAAGTAGCGCCTCAGAGTGGTTCATGTTAAGCGAGACACACAAGGAGGCATCTGGCTGGACCGGTTCCTCCATCAAACCCCGGCACCACCACCAAGAGGACCATACAAGTCGGCATGTCGGCTTTTCTCTGGGCTGCATTTAGCGCCTTATTCTTGGAAGGCTCTGGCTTAGAAAAACTTGCTTTATGCTTATATAACTCGTATGCCAAGCCCGGAGCTGGATGATAGGTGACTATCTTATATATCCTTCTGACATACTGTTTTATTTACATAACATTAGTTCGCACGGTATTAATTACTCCCTGAATTTGGCCGGAACTCTTTTTCTTTCTAGCTGATCTTTTCTCATTTTGAATCTCCCTAATATGTAGGGGTCTAAGATCTCGGATCTATGTATGACTAAAGATTCCTTTCAATAATAATATATTTAGTACAAATGAGTCAAACAACATAAAATTGAATGACTATATATTATAACGTTACCCTTTTGGGTGAACAGTTAAATTGTACAGTCACTTAAATAACAAATAAATAAATACATAATAATAAAAGAAAATAAGCCTAAACTACATTGCCATTCTTATTTTCGTCACCTGCTTATGAGGTGTGGTAGATCGTACATTGCAAATATGTTTTGATTTTTTAAATTTAAAAAAAAAAGTAGGTTTAGTCTCCCCGCCCGGCCCCATTTCTATCACTGATGTCATAGTGGCACCTCCACATTATTTAGATAACATGAGCTTCTCGTGTTGACATTCTTCTTCTTCTTTGCCCCAGGGTTCGGATAGGGCATACCCACTTGACGCATGCCTACCTCTTTGATGGAGGAACGATTGCCCCGAATTGTAACACATATGATGCCATACTATCTGTCCAACATCTGTTAGCTGAATGCTCTATATGATGGGTTAAGACTCCAACTGGGGCTTAGCCATTTGTATGACGAGCTTTTTTCCTATGACAACTCTAGAAAACTTCTTAACTTCTTGGAACGAGCTTACTTGATAAACCGATTTTAATACTCCTAACTATTCTCTCCACAAAACTTCATCAAAATTCCCACTGGCATGTTGAATGTTTGTGAAATGTGTAGAATATTTCGTGTTGTTTATCTTAACATTGATCCCCACAATATACTGACCCTTGCTATGTTCTTCGGTCTACGATTCCATTACTCACTATGACGACTAACGCACTGGTTAAATGGTGCAACGATAAAATGATTCCCATATATCGACCATGGCTATGTTTTATGACTATGACTAAGATGATCTTTACATGTCGACTTGGGCAATGTTTTTCTACACCGATTATCGCTCTAATTTAACTGTTTTCAAAATAAACTGGTTATATACATCTTCGAGGCGCGAATCACCCTCGTTATTGTAAGCGCCCTAAAGCCATAAATCAATCAATCAATCAATTCCCCCCCTCCACAGTCCCAAAAACTATTTATCCTCCCACTTGGCCCTGCCCTCCCTTGCTAGACTCCCGTATGACGACCACGCGACGTACAATGGATCTGATTCGGATGTGGTTTTTTTCTTCATCATCATGTTCCCCATTTCATCATCACAAGCTCATCGTCTCGATTAGCCATTGTTGCACAATAATGAGACGTTAAGTCCCATTAATCAATCAATTATATGAAGTCAAGGTCAATAGTCACGATTCTGCGTTCCCGTGAATTTCGTTTGGAGACGTTTTCTTACTGTTACTTTTGTGGGTCGTATCCCTGAAGAAAGGATGCTTGTTTGTCTCACTAACAAGGTCTACAGTTTTCCCCATGGCTGCAAACCGCATCCAACCTCCCTCTTAACATGACTGAAGTACGCCAAACAAGGGAAGATAAAGACAAAGTACTACTATCGGCCGGGCCGCGAAAATACGCCACTGCTAGTCACGTCTGTGGCGCCGCTGAATTAGCAGCGAGCGCTAGTGTGACCTACATTTTAAACAATGTACTGCTAAACACGACGACTCTGCTAAGTATAGCGCCACTAAGTAGCGCCACTAAGTCGCGCCACTAAGTAGCGCCACTCTGAAGCGCCACTAAGTAGCGCCACCAAGTAGCGCTTCAGAGTGGTTCATGTTAAGCGTAAGATGCAAGAAGGTGTCTGGCTGGACCGGACCCCCTCACCAAAAGGACCATAAAAGTCTGCATTTTGCGCCTTATTCTTGGAAGGCAACGGTCTAGGAAGTCTTGTTTTTATGCTTATATATAACTCTCATACCAAGCTCGAAGCTCGATGATGAGTGACTATCTTATATCCTGCTGACCTACTGGTTTAGTTCCCCAACATTTAGTTTACACTGTCTACGTACTTCGTGAATTTTGCTAACAATTCATTTTCTTTCAAGCTGATCTTTTCTCATTTTAAATCTCCCTAATATGTAGGGGTCTAAGATCTTGGATCTATGTATGACCCCTTTCAATAATAATATTATTAGTACAAATGAGTCAAACAACATAACATTAAATGACTATATATTATATTACGTTACCCTTTTGTTCGGGTGTACTGTTAAAATGTACAGTCACTTAAATAACAAATAAATAAATAAATACATAATTATAAAAGAAATAAGCCTAAACTACATTGTTATTTTTATTTTCTTCGCATGCTTTTGAAAAAGTGTGATGGATCGTACATTGCAAATATTTTTTGCAATGCAAACGATTTGTTACATGAATGACATTTGTGAGGTTCTTGGCGACCACAATCGTGCTTCAAATGCGCATCTAGATTTTGTTTTAATGCAAACGATTTGTTACATGAATGACATTTGTGACGTTCTTTGCGACCACAATCGTGCTTTAAATGCGCATCTAGATTTTGTTTTAATGCAAACGATTTGTTACATAAATGACATTTGTGGCGTTCTTTGCGACCACAATCGAGCTTCAAATGCGCATCTAGATTTTGTTTTAATGCAAACGATTTGTTACATGAATGACATTTGTGACGTTCTTTGCGACCACAATCGTGCTTTAAATGCGCATCTAGATTTTGTTTTAATGCAAACGATTTGTTACATGAATGACATTTGTGGCGGTCTTTGCGACCACAATCGTGCTTTAAATGCGCATTCCCTGTATGATAGAAGAATGTCATTGACCATAATAAGTATCAACCTGCACTTATAAGCATTCATTTGAATCCAAACTAGATTAGTTTGGGTACATTTAAAATTTTGAAGTGTAATTATAATTATTATTTTAATTAAAGTTCCATATACAAAATCCTAGTCTTCGGATTTTTGCGGGTTTTGACAATGTTAAAGAGGATTGTTTTCTGAAGAAAATGATACCAAAATCACTAATGTTGCGGTTTGTTCTAGGTTTGGTCGAATTTTTGAGTAAATGGCCTGGATCATCAGCTCATTACAATATTTGGATACGTAAATGATCTTGAAAATTCTACTGTTTGTTTTTTTCATTCATCACCTATCCCCTGCAGGCACTGGATTAGAATTAGTCTAGATTGTCTGTCACAGTCGTAGGAGGAGAAAAAACGAGGCCTACCACCTCTCTCAGTAGGCCTACCCCTTTTAAATCTGTGTCCTCTTATATGTCATCATTCTCTCCAAAGTGTATTTTTTTAACACGTTTCTGATTCTCCTGGTCTTTATCTTTTTGATTGAGTCTACTTATACGAATTTAGTCCGTCGATCAATGGCAATAGCATATGAGTTGCCAACAATGCGTGCTGTTTTACACTATCTATTTTCGCTAAGTGACGTGGCCTTCATTCGATACTTCCATAGTTCTGTTTCTCGGGTCTTCGCTTGAAACAAGTCACTAAGCTGTGTCCTGGCTACGTTCCATACTGCTGGATTTTGTTTCTCAGGTTGTTGGCAAATATAATCTCAGCGCCTTGCATTTCTCTCATAGAAGCTGTGGTGCACCTTGGATTGGTCAGACACATCGAGACCAGCTGGTTCTTCCAGGGCTCAATAACTGATGGCTGTCTTCGACTGACATGTCATCTTCCACTGTGGCAGTAACACGCCCAACATAGTTACCTGGCAATACTGTTATTCCTCTGCTGAACATGTAGTCAATGCCCCTGATCGTCTCTGCGACCAGCCTTCTGCAATGCTTGTGCATTCCTTGCGTATTCTATGCGCCTCCTCGCCCCCCGGCGTCCCGAGCCTTTCCGAGCCGACGGGTCTCGAACTCAGGATGGTCACGCAGCCGTTCTTGCGCCGCTGACCTTTCCGTCGGCGACAGTCGGCGGCTTTACCGCGGGCTTGCCGACGACGACCTTACTCCTGTCGTCGCCGACCGTCTTGGCGACGTGGTTCGGATTGAGCACCAGGTAGGCCTACTTGTGCGCGCCTATGTCTATGAAACGGTGGCCGGCCGGATGCTTTACGGGTTGTTATAGAGTGTGCGGGCCGACGAAGAAGAGAAGCAAGTAGTACTACTGACGGCGGTGGTGGGACACTCGAGACCTTTAAAACGCCCGCAAGCGTAACCACACTTTAGAACAATAATTTGCCAGACTTGGGGTTTCTGTTTGTCTGCATGTGATTTTGAAATGCGCCTGAAAAGTGAAAACTACAATAAAAAAAATAACTAAAGCACGAGCTTGTATTTGATTGTATTTTGTTTACAAATTAAAGAAAATGTGAATTTAAAAAACACAAAACTAGCCTTTAGCTGCAGGAGTGATTAATTTCGGAACATGTGAAGAGAGTTTAATACAATATACTTTTTTTCAATTCTGTCTACAGCAGTGGCGTAGCTAGAAATCCACGGGCCCCCGGGCTACAGCGAGCTGGCGGGCCCCTGTCATTGACGCCTACAATCTGCATGTTATTTACTATAAGGCAATTATTAGAAATTTTAAGTATTATTGACATCGAGTCTTCGTACTCACCATTCGCCAATGGATTCGATAACGTTGTCACTAGCACTACCGGTGTCACACACGACGCAGTGTTACTTTTGAGTAAAATGTTAGTTATTTTAGGAATTTTTCGTTGTTTTTCTAGTTTCTCGGTTTTTTCTTACGCTTTTTAATCCCGCTTAAATGTTTATATGAGGAAATTATTACAATAGTAAATCAGAGCTTTTGCGACGACCGTGATTACTAGCAAGAGATAATCACAAACTGACTAAAAGTGTGGACATGTCGTATTCTAAAGGGGTTGGAGGGTGGTTACTGCAGACTGTGCACATTTGTGAACAAGAGGTTTTCTGTGGAATGAAGCACATTCTATCAACAGCGAATTATTGACAGGATGTAGCCATCAATGAATAACTGTTGGCCGCCAGGGCGACGGCTAGGGCCCCGTGGGGTAGGGGCAAGGTAAAGATAACTCGCATACAGATTTTCATGATTTTTATGCAACACTTCAACAATTGTTTTAAACAATTACTTGTTTTGTATTTTTTTATTTAGTATCCAGGGCCCGGCTTCGGACTCTGTCCCTTTCCCCCCACTGTCCCAATGAATATTTATCCTCCCACTTGGCCCTGCCCTCCCTTGCTGGACTCCCGTATGACGACCCACGCGACGTACAATGGATCTGATTCGGATGTTTCTTTATCCTTCATCGTCATCTTTCTCATCTTCATTATCACCCGCTCATCGTCTCGATTAGCCATTGTTGCAAAAATATTAGACGTTAAGCCCCATTAATCAATCAATCATCAATCGGACCGTCCTGATACTGAGATCTTTTGAAATCAAGCTTGTCTCAAAACTGGGCCCCTCTAGACCCCGGGCTTCGCCTGGGCTACCCCCCACTCCTATTCCTACGCCACTGGTCTACAGCTCTGTTAAAATGTACACTCACATACTAAAAAAAGTGCGCTTTTGAATAGGAAACAAGAGAATGTAATGTGTAAAGTAATTTATTGTTGCACTTGAGACGACAAACCGGAAATACGGGTGTTTGATACAGTTGCATCACATTCAGATTGAGTGATTGCTGCCCACCAACAGACTACTTGCACCTTGAAACAAAGACCACCAGTATTTGAGTTGTGTTGTAACCTAAGTCACATGTACTACTAATCCTAATGTCTTTCACCAGTATCACATTGTATCGCACGGACCCAAACTTGAATCTCATTAAATCCTATAAAGTTGCATTCACTGACTACTGCTTAGCCTGAGAGACGACATCTAACTAGGTACGCTCGATTGTCAGCCTTATAGTCGCTGGACGATTTCATTGTATTAAAACAAAGATTTATTTTACGATAGTATAGTTGATAGTATCAGCGAATTTGTGTTTCTGGAATAGGGAATGCTCCTTAATTTAATAATTCGACACAATTGTTACTTACATCAAATATAGTAAGAGTTTGTTCCAAAAATATATTTATTTCATTAATATAAGTATTTGTTGGTGTATTTAACACGGTTTTAACTTTGGCTATGTGGAGCTGGAACGAAAACGCTCTGTGATTGGCTACTACGGCGCGTGACGTCATAGTTCGCTAGCGGCTATTGTGTTTACGTTCTGTGACTGAAGTTGTTGCATTTTGATGGGGTTTTCGGGGTTTTCTAATAGATTTCCCCGCACTTTGCCTATTTTGGACGTTCCAAAGTATAAAATTCACTTTTACTGGACAATGTTCATGACCGAAATTTTCCAAACTTTTCGATGGTTTTTCTGGATTTTCCATTTTCCGACTTTTTCTCCGAGACTTTTCGGGTGGAAGCGACAAATGTGTGGATTTTTCCTATTTTCAAATTTTTCCCCGAACGCCATCACGCCCACACTAATGACTTTTTTCACTTTTTGTCGCTGCAGTATCCCGCGCTCACGTTTTGGCTACGTGTTGACATTTTTTTTTTTTTTTTCACCAGCGGTACGGCCGCACGGTCACACAGCTCTAGCGAACCATGACGTCACAGCCGCCGGGACAGGCGGTGATCTGTTTAGGCGCGGAATTCAAACATGCATTTTTTAAACCTTCGGAAAAGTACTAAAATGTATTTATTAATAAAAAATCTTTTGCAGGGCAGCTTTGCATACTACTACTATTAAAACTTTCATGAACCAAAAGTTAAGGAGCATTCCCTATTACACGACACGTTTTCCCCCCAGAGATGCCCACGAACACGACATATTTCTGTTGTATCCTCAATGTCGTTCTCTATGCAGACGTTTCATCACGTTTCTGATGTCCTTGATAACACCCCTGTGGAGCATCAAGCCGGTCCATCTTTATAAAAACGCACTGTGATGCAGTTTTGGTTGAAAAAACGTAAATTTCACTCTTTTGTAAATATTTTTCGTTTATCCAAAAATGGCGACTTCTGTTTTAGAGTTTTTTTTAACAGATTCTCACTCAAATAAGGGTTGAGTTAAGGGAAACAAGAGGGGCACAAGTCTCTCTCACTTTTAACGATGGTCGGTTCCGTCTAAAACCGTTCCAATCTCCGGGATCAGGATGATATTCTCCAGCTGTACGCGGTTACATGTGGATCTGTACGTGGACACTGGAAGGGAGGAAAGGAAAGTGTTTAGGAATAAGAACACTTTATGGTATGAAGGTGATAAGCTTATTTAACATAAATACCCTTATTAGACTTTTAAATGACAAGACTGTCCATCTACTTGACGATCAATGAGTTTAAGGTAAATGTACAAATGAGACATGCACCATAGTAGGTACTGTACCTATCTGTCTAGCTATACTCGATTCCTCCACCAGACAAATAAGTTGACGAACTACTTTCTAACTAAGGAAGCATGCATTGTCAGCAAACACGATACCTGGCAACATAAACAACAGCTGTAGGTTCAGTAACAAAGCTGCTATAATAGAACACTATGATAACCTTAACCCCTCTTTACAATTATATAAATCCACCCTGACCAGTTATTTTCCATGGCCGGAAAACACAGTCAAGTATAAGATCTGTACATAATTGTTAGGGGTCTTGTTTCTCAAGTACAAAAAAATAGCATGCCACGGCACAAGATGATTACTGTCTGGGGATAGTGGGATTAACTGACATCGAAGCAAGGAAGCAGAGGGTTATGGTGTACTAATAGTTTGACAGCTCCGTCTTACCTGCGGCGGGTGAGGAATGACGATGGGGTACGGCGAGGGCCGGCTGGGGGTGGGAGGGTCCTGCCCCCGTGAGCACGTGGTTGGGGGCGAACCGGGGGGCGGTGGGGAAATGACGATGGGGTACGGCGGGGGCCGGCTGGCCGCCGGCTGGGGGTGGGAGGGTCCTGCCCCCGTGAGCACGTGGTTGGGGGCGAACCGGGGGGCGGTGGGGGAATGACGATGGGGTACGGCGGGGGCCGGCTGGCCACCTGCTAGGGGTGGGAGGGTCCTGCCCCCATGAGCGCGCGGCTGGGGGCAAACCGGGGGGGAAGACACGGCCGGAGAGCGGAGGTGGGTCTCTCCCTCCTTGGTAATTCTCTGGTAGCCGACCTGGTTGTTGGGCCTCAAAGGTGGGGTGGGTGTGCGGATGGGAGAAGCAGCGACTTGACTCTACGTGGAATACACTTCATCTAAACCATCATGGTAAAAATTTTGAATTTTGTCACAATTTACAAATAAGCGTAAAATTCTTCACAGATTTACATATTGTTTTTGATTATTATTATCTGATTATTACCCAATGATTATAATTGATTAAGACATTTTTTGAATTGTTGAACATAATACACGCAATATAAACACAATCCATTTAACATGAATAATATAAACACAAAATAAACTAAAGACAATCTGTTAAGCCTTCTGAGCATGGTTGTGACTCACATGTCTGCTCAGATGCAACTTGTTAGTCGTCACGAATCCACAGTGGAAACATTTAAAATCTTAATCTTTCCGGCATTTATGATTCTTATGAACACTTAAGCCAGCCTTCGACCTGAACTTTGCACCACAAGTTTTGCAGAAAGTCTTGGCTCATCCCCACACTCGTACCTCATGTGCTTAAAAAGGCTATCTTTCGTTGTATACGTTTTCCCACACGCTAGACACTTGTGTGGTTCCTTGCGGTTACAGTCGTGCTTCATATGGTAGGTGAGACTGTATTTGGCTGTAAATGTCTTTGGACACGACGGTCATTTATGAGGTTTGCAACCGCAATCGTGCTATCACGTGCGTTGCAAGAGCAACTTTCATTGTAAAGCTTTTGTTACAATTCGGACATTTGGGCGTTCTTTTCGTCCACAGTCATTTGTGTGTCTACTGAGACTGCTTTTTAATCTGAACGTTTTGTGACATTTCGGACATTTGTGTGTGACTCCACAGTCATATGTGATGTGTTCTACCAAATTCTTTTTGGCCTTGAAATTCATGGGACAGTCGGGACACTGAAATCTTTTCCGGTTCTGGATGCCACCATCAGGAACCGGATGCCAAACCTCATCGGCAACTGTAACAGATTTACACCGAGTAAGTCGAGTGTTTCTCAAACAACTGATATATGAGTGGTCCACTCATCTACCACAACAGTCTCATCACAGTTATACCATCAAAATTCATGGTTTTAGTGGAACACGAGAAACATCATCGTTATACAAACACTTTTTCCATGAACCGAATTAATTTGAAAGGTAAACTATAATTCATCACGGTTAAATCTTCATATAACATGCT
This sequence comes from Isoperla grammatica, assembly GCA_945910005.1. NCBI lineage: Eukaryota > Metazoa > Arthropoda > Insecta > Plecoptera > Perlodidae > Isoperla > Isoperla grammatica. The sequence goes on from OX246745.1 coordinate 27,178,945, forward strand.
CCCATTTGGCTATTGTACCATCATGCTGGATCGTGGTATACAAAATTACAGTTGGATTATATGCGATTTAAAAAAGAAACAGCTCAATTAACCAAACCAATAAATAGTTACGATGATTATTATTTATTTATTTTCAACTTGGTGTCACAGTACAAATGATTCATTACATACCTAACTCAACCTTGTTCAATACACACACAGAACATACACTACTACAAACACTTCACCACTACCAATCAGAGCATGCACTACTATACATAATATGTACAGGATCAGAGCATACCATTAATACTACCTACATAGAAACATACAAATGTACAAAGCTCCCATATTCAGGTTATATAACAACAAAACTGAAGAAAAATTGCTATCAGATAAAATATGAACCCACAAAAATGTGCAATTCACTCATTCGTATCTACAAATGTGTGCGCCACCTGCAACAGTTTATTGGGTAAATAAATTTGTTTTCCACTTTGAATGTTTTATTTACGTACTACAGTACAAACTCGGGTAGTATTTATATTCCAATACAAACTTTAATTCAGAGTCTGCGGCAACAGAGCGTACTACAAACTTGTACTACAGAACAAACTCAGGTAGTATTTATATTCCAATACAAACTATTATTCAGAGTCTGCGGCAACAGAGCGTACTACAAACTTGTACTACAGTACAAACTCAGGTAGTATTTATATTCCAATACAAACTATTATTCAGAGTCTGCAGCAGCAGAGCGTACTACAAACTTGTACTACAGTACAAACTCAGGTATAGTATTTATATTCCAATACAAACTTTCATTCAGAGTCTGAGGCAGCAGAGCGTACTACAAACTTGTACTACAGTACAAACTCAGGTATAGTATTTATATTCCAATACAAACTTTCATTCAGAGTCTGAGGCAGCAGAGCGTACTACAAACTTGAACTACAGTACAAACTCAGGTAGTACAGTGTTTATATTCCAATACAAACTATTATTCAGAGTCTGCAGCAGCAGAACGTACTACAAACTTGAGTCCATTTAATTGAGTTCATATAAAAAAACTACTTTATTTTCATATTTTATATTATAACAAGTATAACGCGAGTATCCAACAACCTAAAATACATCTAGGAATAAAAAAGTAATATAAAACTTTACACTTACAGTGTATTCCACGTAGAGATTGCAGTAGGTAGTTGCATTGCACTTTATCAGTTTCTCACCTGGTACAACGTCGAAGGCTTCAGCTTGATTGTGGTATTGTTGTTGTTGGTGTTGTTATTGTTGACGTTGTTGTTGTCGTTGGGGGGGACTCTCTCTCTCTCTCTCTTGCGGCTCCGGGCCTCCGTTGTTCTGTTCCTGCTGTCTGCAGACTTCCATGTGAACCTTCCAGTATAGGTGTCCTACGAGGGAAAGCGTATATTAAACTCATTTACAAACAAATAATGTATGGAAAGCAGGTGACGCACACGGGTTTTCTGAATATTCTGATTATTTACAGATGTTTTGTATCATATACCTTCATTCATTCTTATGAGTGAGTGTGGACCCACTAGTTTGCTTATCCGGAGTACATTGGTGGTCAGTCAGTACTGCTGGTGCTGGGCATCTACTGCATCTGTGTTGGTGCAAACTCGTTGCTGCTTTTAGTAGTGCGTGTATTTTGAGGTGAAATGTTTTCTTTGTGGTTTTTAGCTTACAGAACGTACACCAATAGTTTTTGCTCTAGTTATGATCTCGTGTTAACAGGGAAGGATACCTCTACTCTACGTCAAAATCCTTACACAATTTTCATTTTTAAATTATATCTCAAGAACGGACTTTGAAGTTGAAAATCTGAATCACCAGCGCAATGTTGTTTGGTAAGCCCTACATATTGAATGCTCTAAGTTGTGTCTTACATTATAATCACTATGGTTTTTATATGTAATTAATTTTATTACTAATTATCGATTTAATAATCAAAATAACTACGCTGATGGTAATAATATTTCATTCAGTATGTAGGGCTTACCATAATTCACTGCGCTATTGATTTCAATTTTCGATTTTGTGTTGCAATCTTGATATAATTAAAAATTGACAATTTTCTGCGGTTTTTGACGTAGAGGTACCATTCCTCACATTGGAGCTATCGGACGGTTGCACATGGGATTTGTTGATAGCTTTGGAAACTAGTCTAAGCTAGAGTCAACTGTTGTCCGTCATCTGCCTTGCTAAGACTGCGCGGTCGTTCTTCTATTTCAATTGCTTCACGAATTAAACTATTACAATAGAAAACTTACCTTCCCTTAATTTCATTGTCGATTAAATGGCAGATTTTCTTGGCGTGTTGGCCTAATCATGATGTCTCTGGTCATCCATTGACTGCTTATTGGTGCTTATCCGTCGAATTGTTCAGCACACACTACCAAGTTTTCCATAATCGACATTGTAGTTCATACAGGCCTATACTACACATAACCATTATTTAGTAGTGTGCAACTGATTGTACTATGTTTATGAAGTTGAAAGCGATGTTATTCAGTTGAGTATTCTTAGTTGTACTGAAGGGTGACGGCTTGGCTGTCTTCCATCAACTGGCGTTTGTTGGATTTCATCACTCTCTTTGTTCCCCCATTTCGCTAAGAACAGGAATGATATATTATGTTAGGGCCGTTTGGTCTTCAACTGGCGTTTGTTAAGCCCTATTAATCAATCAATCATCTTTACTCTCATTGTTCCCCTATTTCGCTAAGAACAGGGATGATATATTATGTAAGAGCCGTTTGGTCTCCTTCAACTGGCGTTTGTTGGATTTCCTCACTCTCAATTTTCCCCCATTTGGCTAAGAACAGGGATGATATACGTTTAGTTATTGTTTAAATATAGCCAATGCCCCTTCTTGCAAGTTAGTGTCTTCAATGTTAGTTTGTGTATCATGTGATTCTTCGAGCCCTGAGCGGATACCTCCAAGTTCACCCCGAACCTGAACAATGTCGGGCGCCCAGAGCTTCTGGGGCGGGGTTCTCCAATATATATCTCTCCTACTCAACTCTTCAGGACGAGGCCGATATAGTTCAGTGTCTTAGTGTGTAAATGTTGTGGCTAGCTTACCACATGTAAGAAGAGGGAGCAGGGTCGTAGAGTAATGTCTGGTTACACGTCCACACCCTCGTGTATTTCAAGACAAACTGAATAATATTGCGGTCGAGGTTTTCCTCCAAACCTCGGATGACATCAGGTGGTGGGCTCAGTGACGTCAGGACTATCTAGTCCAAGTCAAACCATTTCGCCCCCTACACATTTAAAAATAAAGAATATAGCATACATTTTATGATTAATAATATAATAAACAATACAATGAATACATAGATAATTGGATAATTTTTTTATTCTTTTATAACAAGAACATAATAACCCTAATAACAAATCCACCTATATATATATTAAGGTTCCGTATAATTAAAGCAATGATAAGAATAAATCGCTTGCCCCATGTAATTTACTCCTAGTATACAACTTGTTTTAAATATAATTAATGAAGGGTAACACATTACAAAAGAACACTACTGAGCTTAAAGCAAAAGTCGGCTAATTGTTAATAGTCTTTAGGTACCTATTTTTAGCGCTGAGATGGCTTTAATGGAACGATCGAGTTTTTAATTGGGCTTACTAGGGCTTCGGCCCGCCTTGCGTCATACACTGTTTGTTGTGCTGGATTCCCAGACTGCGGGTGTCCGGGTGATAACCCTGACACGGGTGTCCGTGTCGGAGGCAATGCTTGTGCCAGTGTAGAAGTCTGTGTATATCTAGCAGGGTTGGGTTATTCTCTTACATGGGAACTAAGTATCCATCCCATGGTAGAGAATGCTTTCTAGGTGAGCCTAGCTTAACTCTTTGGTTGCCGATTGGCGACCTGTCAGACCTCGTTGAACGCATATTATCTAGCCTTAATGGGTCGCAGTGGCGTAACTAGCATTTGTCTCTTTTTTGTGGGGGGTGGGGGGTGGGGGGGGGGGGCGAACATTTAAAAACCAGAAATATCGGTATAATTTCCTGATGTGAAATCGTCGAGACTTCGGGTTTTTGGCGTTCGACGTCTTGGGTGTATGAGCACATTCCCCATTCGTGATAGCCCATCTGGATGGAAACTAACGGCTTGAATTATTTCCAAAGCTACTAAGGTAGTATGAATTATGCTGACCCCCCCCCCCCCCCCCCCCACTTATATACCTCCATGACAAGGCCGAATAACCTTGACATCTCACAGAGGTCGAGGCGTCTTTTTCATCTCTGTTTACTCTCACACCTGCCTTGCTCGTTGCTGTTCTGACCCAGTTGGCAACAAACGGCATTCGCCACTGGAAGATTCTTAATATTCATATAATATCAACTAATTGAGGTGTATTAATCTTAATACGAATTAATTGTTTATTTATCATATCCTTTATTGTCCTTCGTAATTGTGTCAATGTATAGATAATGAATACAACATAGAAATATATCACACGATTGTTGATGTGTTCGACAATACATATAACATACCGGCCAAATTTTACGAATTAATCGTAAAATTTACGAAAAACTGCATTCCTTTACGATTTTATTTATTTATTTATTATTTATTATTTATTATTTATTTATCTAATACAGGATATACGTCCCAAATACATTAGATATAATAAAGATATGCCATATAGGTCTAAGCTTATAAATAAACAGGTACACACATAATACACAATAGCAAGGTTAATTAAATTAACCGTAGTCATCACAGGACAGGCAGTTATTAAGACAATAACAATTTAAAACGTAAACAGACAATGATTAAAACAATAACAATTTAAAACATACACAGACAATGACAACAACCAAATTAAAACAATCTCAGCTAAGCAGAATCTTGCTACATTTTAATTTTGTCTGAAATGAGGAATCAGCAAAGAGGTCTAAAATGTTCCACATGTCCGATTTCATAAGAGTGTTATACATAGATTGGATTCTGTTAAAAGTGGAGTGTTTAAAAACGTCAATTCTCGACTTAGGAGGGTAAAACAGACTAGTGTTCCGCGACCGCCTTACAGGTACATTAAAATGTATAAGTTTTAATAGGTCGGGGCTGTCTATTTCTGACTTGATTAATTTTTGTAAAAACATCAGGTCAGATACTGTCCGCCTTGCCTCCAGTGGCAATATACTGTAATCACTACATAATTTAGGATAGCCCTGTCTATGGTACGGAACAGATGTTTTAAAACATAACCACTTTACAAGTCTCTGCTGTAATCTCTCAATGTTATCGATTTTCGTAACGTGGTGCGGCGACCATACCACACTTCCATAGTCAACTATGGGACGAACAAGAGCAAGATAAAGCCTTCTAATTGTGCTCACAGAGAAATTCTTATTGCAGGATCGCTTAAGAAAACCTAACATTTTAAATGCTTTACCCATCATTACCTCAATATGTATATTATATGACAGATCAGAACTAAGGTTGATGCCAAGATCTTTGACATTTACCACTCTTTTCAGGAGCGAGTCACTAACCCAATACGCGAACTCGATAGTATTCTTTTTATTAGTGTATGTTATGACAGTACACTTAGATGGGTTCAGCCTCATCCTCCAAATTCTACACCATTCTGCTAACGAGTCAATGTCTAACTGAAGATTTACACAATCTCTAAACATTTTAATAGGGAGAAAAATCTTTGCGTCATCTGCATACATGAGAATCGAAGAAAATTTCAAACATGAATGAATATCACACACATAAATATTAAAAAGCAGGGGTCCAAGGATGGAGCCCTGCGGGACCCCTGATGTGACGTCCACTGGATCAGATGCAACATTATCAATAACTACAGTTTGTTTTCGATTATGCAGATAACTTGTCAATAAGCTCAACAAGGAGCCAGAAACCCCTAACTTTGATAACTTGTAAATTAATAAATGATGACTCACAGTATCAAAGGCTTTCGAAAAATCTGTGTACACCGCATCCACTTGAGTAGAATTATTCAAATGCTCCCCTATACTATGCGTGAAGCTAGTAAGGTTCGATATGGTGGACCTCCTTGGCATGAACCCATGCTGCGAAGAGGGAATGTGTACATTAACGTGTCTCAACAAGTGCATGTGTACAAACCTTTCGAAAACCTTTGAAAAAATCGGAAGGAGTGAAATTGGCCTATAACTCTCAACGTCATCTCTGTCACCATTATTTTTAAAAACAGGCGTGATGTTAGCATGCTTCCACACATCGGGGAAAACACCATCCTTTAAAACACGATTAAAAACAATTTGCAGTGGCACTGCCAGGACACCAGCACACACTTTGATGATAGAAACCGGAATTTTATCTGAACCTGGAGATTTGCCAGAAACCAGATTCCTTAGCGCCTTAACAATTTCAATTTTAGTGATAGTGAACCCACTTAGACTAGAAGTACACATTGGATCAAAACTAGGCAGAGGTTCATCATTCAATTCTTTACATTGAAATACTGACTTAAAAAATGTAGAAAATAAATTACATGATGTTGTAGAGTCACTCGCGGTTACACCTTTATAGGAAACTGTCTTTGGAATTCTACCAGAACGAGTTTTACTTCTGACATAGCTCCAAAAGGGCTTGGGCGAAGAGGACGCGCTTAGAGATTCTTCAAGATTCTGCATGTAGGTCCTGTAAGTCTCCCGCTGCAACTTTTTGAACTCCCGCCTCTTAACACCGTACTCCACATTGTCCGATTGAAGCTTGGAGAGTTTCCATTTCCTGTGAGCTCTAGTCTTAGCTTGAAGAGAGCTGATTAGCGCAGCATTATACCAACGTGGGTATTTTGCCGGGTTAACTTTGACCACCGGTACAACATCACGTATTACCCTAAACAGTAGATCATAGAATAGCGCACAGCATTGATTCACGTCAGCCCCGGTGCTGATAACGTCCCAAGGGCAACGCTTTAGTCTCACAATCAGGTCCGTCAGGTTGACCTTTGTCCAGTTGTATATCTCCCGAGTTGGAGTCTTGTAAACACCTACTGAAGCAGGAAGTTTTATTTGGCAACATAAAGGAGTGTGATCAGTTGGTATGGGTGACTCAGTGGGGTTAACAACAACACTTTGCTCAGTATTACTAGATAGCACGAGGTCGAGCACATGTTCATGACAAGTAGGTGATTCATTGTGCTGGACGAGATCAAACTCAGAAAGGATATTCATGAAGAGAATGTTTGGCTGAGAGAGAGACCCGAGGGTTGGAGAGAGAACACGAGAATTCGCTTTCGAGGCCCAGGAAATATCCGGAAGATTAAAGTCACCAAACAACAACATATGGTCGCTGGGCCGCATGGCTGATTGTACTAGTGACAATGATTCACAAAGTTCTTCTAAAGCCAGAACACCGGCAGTAGGCAGATAAACACATCCCAAGAAAACACTGGAATTAGCACTGCACGTAACCTCCGTCCACAAAATCTCGCAATTTCTTTCAAAGTCCCTCCTCACCCGGCTATTAAAGTTCGGGTTAATAGCAATCATAACTCCGCCCCCTGATTTTTTTGACGTACTTTGAACTGTACTACGATCCCGCCGGTATACAGTGTAGAAGCTGTTAAGTATTTCCCCATCAAACACCTTGTCACTCAACCAGGTTTCAGTGACACATAGCACATCGTACTCACTTTTGTCTGCAAAATGCATGTTAAAAGATTGCAGCTTGGACCCGGCAATACTACGCGCATTCATATAAAACACAGACAAGTCTTCGAGCAAAACTGGACCTGGATTAACAGATACGTCTCCAGCCAATAGCAAAATGCACATAGCGTTAAAAATGAAGGACGATGATGGCAACGTGAGGCCCACACGTGAACGCCGGCTTGTCATCGACGAGTGGCCCGTACACTCCGATAAGGGCCGAAGCCCCGCACATGTTGACGCAGAAAATGTGAAGTTCCTACTAGCGAAATAAGTGATCACACTTTCGGGTACATTGTTCCGAACACTGGCTCCAGAGTAAGACGTGTAAGTTGATATTAGCAGTACTCCGAGCAGCACCGCCAAGAAACGCATTTTCTTTCCGAGACCAGAAACAGCATGCACCGACAAATCAGGCCCCATTTTGGATAAATTACAAGCCCAACAATACTAGGGACAGCTTTGCACTGGTACGCACTCGTGCTCACAACAAGATAAGGCACACTGATTTACGATTGCCTTGTTTATTTTACGAATATTTAAACAAGTGTAATTTTTTTTTTTTATTTATATGTGTCGCACTTCGTCAATGACTCTACATAACATAGGGAAGTTTAACCCGCCCACTCCTTCACACCCTCTACCACACCCTCCCACCCAGGCATCCCCTTCTTATTTCGAAGACGTTGGACATTCGGACTCAGGAGGTCATGGTAGCATCTCAGAAATGTGAGAAACATGCATTTTGTAAAACTTGTAAATGTGACATTAATGACATTAACATTGCTCATGGGGGAGGGGGAGGGGGGAAGTGACATTGTTCTGCACATAAACCGTAAAAAGCATAAAGACTATAGGTCTGTTCGTTCTGTAGTAGCAGGCGCACTGCAGGAGGAGAGTTGGAGCAAAGGTATATGACGTCATAGAAGTTGGTAGCACATTGGAGTAGTTTATAAAAACGAACGGTTTTGTAGCAGATTTTGTTACGGGGCAAATAATTCCCAATTACCTTGAGATACCAGCATCAACCTCGAGCTACTGAATAGAATATTTCATAGAATAATAGTATTAAAATGTTCCTGCAGGCCAAGTATCACATTATTAAACTCGAAAGGCGAGAGTAATTGTTTTTACAGTAGGGCCTAGGCCTAGACCTACCAACTCATTGGTGAGAGGTTTGGGATAATCCACTAGGCCTAGAGTGTAGAAAACACTATTTATATAAATTTAAAATGTAGACTAAGCATACAACTCATTTGTACTATCAAATATGTAATGACCATCCACTATTTGTGGGCCATTCTCTCTACAAGCAATCTTGCACACTTCTCCATCTATAATTACGCGCCTTTTGCAACCTGCTACAACTTTACTGAAAGCGCTCAACCTCTCGAGAAGGAGCACTTTCAGTAGAAATGTAACAGCTATCATTTCGCAATCGAGCACTTTTGTGTAGCGCCAACTTACTACCAACGCGCCTGCTCCCATAGAAGTAGAACGAACGCTTTTGTAGTACCGTCGCACATTGTAGTAGACAGAACGAACAGACCTTATGTGAGTCGGAATGACTCTGCCCTATAATGTAAATAAAAGTCGATTCATTTAAAATGTGGTGAACAATCGTAGACCTACAACTAATATTAATTGACTGTTGTTAGAGGAATTAGGTTTTATCCATCGGATGGACGAAATCATTTGCGGTATATAGTAGCTACGTCTGTCTCTGTTTATTGTGTAGAAGTAATACAACCGGAAATCGGTCCAGCATCGTCACATCCTGTGCATCTTCTAAGAAAGAAGAAGATCATTTACAATTATTGTCAGCCAGATATTACAATGTTCCAGCACTCCCCCTTAATCTTGACTGGCACAAGATTAGAAAAAATAACAAAACTCTTACATTTCAGTAATAATTAAATATACAAAACTAAAAAAAGCAATACAAGTACACTTAAACACAAAATTTTATACACAGTCTCTCGACAAACTTGTTATGTTAAATTTTTCCAAGTCCCTTGGTTAATACGTCGGCTACCATTTCTTCCGAACTTACATGATTTAACACAAGATACTTCTGTTCAATGTACTCTCTAATTCTATGGTACCTTACATCCATGTATTTAGTTCTGCCACCAGCACCTGTGTTCATCGCTATCTTTTGCGAGCTTTGATTATCATTATATAGGGTAATACAATCTGATTTTCCAAATAATTCTTGAAGTAAATTTTTCAAATACACAGTCTTATCTCCAGCATCGGAAAGAGCGACATATTCAGCCTCAGTGCTGTGTTTTGTTACAATTCTCTGTTTTTTGCTTTCCCAGGACACAGGTTCAGTACCAACCATAAACACAAAACCAGTATATGATTTTCGATCAGATACAATCCCAATTAGCATCTACATAACCATAGATATGATTATCAGATGCTGTAAAACGCAAATGATAGTCCTTTGTCCATTGCAGATACCGCAACACTCTTTTTGCTGCCTTCCAATGAGCTTCAGAATGAGCAGTGTTGAACAGCCAGTGGCGTATACACGGGGGGGGAGAGGGGGACAAAACCCCCCCCTTTTGCAAAGGAAACATGGAAAATGACCGTTAACATTTCAATAGGTCGACAGTATTTTAATAGACAGTATAAATAGACAGTATTTCAATAGACAGTTAGATGTTTTACTTTATAATTACTGTATATTGTTGTAATTAAAAGCAAAAGCAATACGAAAAATATGCAAATTATTTATTGAGGTTCCTTTTATTAGCGGTGCTAAGGAAAAAACGTGTTGCCAGAAACTGAGTAATCATGTTTCAGTTGGCCGCTGTAAAACGCACAGATTTGCACTAAAATGACCTTGACGAGAATTTTTTCGGGGGGCAAGCCCCCCCCCCCGGAACCCCAATTATGTTTTGGCTCCACTCTCTATAATATGGGTTGAAAACCCCCCCCTTTCCCAATTGAACTGGCTCAAATAACTTGCTGCAAAGGCTATATCTGGCCTTGTACACACAGCCAAATACATTATACATCCCATTAAATGTTGATAGGGAACATTTACACTCTCATTAGGAGTTATTACTTCTAGTTTAACACCAGGATCGAGAGGAGTTGAGACGGGATTACAATCCGACATGTTGAAACGTTCTAGGACATTACATACATACTGTTTTTGACTAGCTCTAATTTCACCAGTAATCTTGTCCCTTTGAAATTCCATTCCCAAACAGTGTTTCAACTATCCAAGATCTCTATTTTTAAATTCTTTTAACAAACAATTTTTCAGTTCGGTTTTTGCAGTACGGTTCTTAGAAAACACTATAAAATCATCAACATAAAAAGCAATTATGACAATGCCTTCTTCGTTATTTTGAATGTACACACATGGCTCTAGCTTGGATCTACTAAAGCCTAAGTCAACCAAAATTTGATTTATTTTTATACTCCATGCTCTTGAGGCTTGTTTGAGACCACAAATAGCCTTTTTTAATAAACATACCTTATTTTCCCCTTGAATGTCGAGACCTTCAGGTACTTCCATGTAGACAACTTCTTTCAACTCTGCATGTTGAAAAGCTGTACTCACATCTAGGTGATCAGCATTCAATTTTAAACTCGCTGCTAAGGCCAGTAACAGTTTTATTGTTGAGTATCTCACAACCGGAGAGAAAGTCTCTTTGTAGTCTATACCCTCTTGTTGTGAAAAACCTTTTGCTACGAGCCTAGCTCTATGCCTTTCAAAGACTCCATTGGGTCCTCGTTTTATTTTAAAAACCAATTTGTTTTTAACTACGTGTGCATCATTAGGCCTATCCACTAATTTCCATGCATTGTTGTCACAGAAGGATTTTAGTTCTTTTTCCATGGCTTTTTTCCACTTTTCTTCGTCTTTGCTCGAAAGGGCCTGATTAACCGTTTCTGGTTCACCTAACTCCGGTTGAGATTCAACCACATGATATGCGATAAAGTCCAGAAACTGTTTAGGTTTATGGTTTATGAACCCTACCAATACGTCTAACTTCTGCAGGCTCCGCATCTCTCCCGACAATTATTGAATCTTGAGATTCTCCATTACCTGATTCTGCATCTGCCTCGGAGGCTTCACTTTGACCCGACCCCTCGTTACTGATTACTGATGTCGCATTGTCATGGAAATGTGGGTCTATCTCATTACGGACACCTACGTTTAGCTCCTCAGCCTAACTGCTATGAACACTTTCAATTCCTGCCTTGCTATTACAATCATTAGCTTTTTCATTAATAACAGAAATATTTTCCAAGAATACAACATCCCGAACACGAATTATTACTCTTCTGGGATTTTGAGGATCAACACACAGATATCCCTTGGTGTCTGTGCTATATCCCACGAACACACATTCTTTGCTCTTTGGATCCCACTTTTTCCTGATTTTTTTTTAGAAATGAGAACCATAACTTTTGATCCTAAAATTCTTAGGTGACTCAAATCAGGTTTAATACCTGTCTATACCTCTTCAGGAGTCATCCCAATAACTGCCTTACTAGGGGATCTATTTTTGAAATAAGCTGCAGTTTTAATGGCCTCAGCCCAATACCTTACGCCTAACCCTAAATCTTGTAAAAGAGTCCTCCCAATTTCTACCAATGTTATGTTAGTTCTCTCAGCTACACCATTCTGCTGTGGGCTATCTGGCACTGTGACTTGATGTTTAATCCCTGAATCCGTTAGCAAGTGATTCATTTCTTGATTGAGAAATTCCGTACCCCCATCGGTTCTCAGAGCCTGAATTTTTAATTTCGTTTCATTTTCTACCAGTGCTTTAAATTCTGCAAATCTTTCCTTAGTTCCATCTTACGATTTTAGGAAATACACACATTTTTTTCTAGTGAAATCATCGACTAACACTAGAAAGCACAAGGAACCAGCCCATGCTGGCTCACTCATCGGGCCACACAGTTCAGCATGAATAAGCCCTAATTTTTCTTGAGCCCTTGTCCCACCTGATTTCTTAAATGGGGTCCTATGCTGTTTCCCTTTTATGCATGGTAAACAAGATTTCCTAGTTTCATTAGAATAGTTAACCCCAAAAGCCATACACTTCTTTAACAAGTTCCTACTCCAACTGTTAAGATGGCCTAGCCGTCTTTGCCACAACTGCTGTAAATTACAACTGGCAAGAGTTGATGGAAAAACAGCTTGCTTAGTAGTATCTGGCATACGTTTCACTTGTTTATAAGTTTAATGGACACCTCCATCATTTGAAATATTCAGCTTGTACAAACCATCATGATTAGTGGCAGTGGCCACAACTTGACCATCATACTGAAAATCATCCTTTCGAAACATCTTACAATTTGTATCAGAAAACAAGACAAACATTCCTTTTTTACACATAGCACTAACAGAGACTAAATTAATACCCAACTCGAGAACATGTGACACCTTGTGACATAAAACCGTCACAAAGGCGGGTGACCACGCAGGGGTTCACCCAGGCTAGCTGCGGCCGGAGTTGGGTTCGTGGGCGTTTGGCTAATTGACGGCGGGTGAGAGTGGTGGTAGGAACTATTTTAAATATACTTTTATAAGAATAAAAGCGGGCTCCATCTTGTTCTATAGTGAATTTGCAGGGACAAAACAAGAAAGTGTCCAGGGGACTGGAGGCTATTGTAACCAGTGAGCAGACAGTGATTAGCAGTATAGTAATGATAATTTACTGTTGGGATAAATATGCTTGACAAAAAGTTGATTGAATTAGTCACAAAGACTGCAAGAAACATTACTTTCTAAATCGCCACAAAACAGTTTTGACATGAGCACATTTAAATGGGCGCTTCTAAATTTAACAAAACAAACAAAAACATTCGTGCAATGTGTCACAACTATGTGCCTGAATAAATCCTTAGCAATAACAGAACGTCAGCGATACGGTATGCCACAGAGATATCTTGATATTGAATACAGGCTACATTTACAAAATTTGACACAAAGTAACAAATGGCTCCACTGCCCCCGTGAGCACTTGCGAACTTACACACACACAAATGAATCCAGAAAATTACGGAATACCACGGTATGAAATTTACCAGCATTAGAATGCAGTTGAAAAGAGCAAATAGCCAAAGACAACATGTCAATACATACTGTTACAAATACTTGGATGCTCAATCCAAAATACAACCTGTGGCTCATGTGTGTAAGATCCGGTGTACTCACGCTTACGGCTCTGAGAGAAGTGGGGCTTTACAAATGTATGAAATGACTTTTATAACATCGGTAGAGATAATAGAAAATGACGTTAGATTTAAATATAGAAATTACGTCATAATGACGTTATGCATCTTCACGAAGACAGTCGAGCATGTACGAAGGTGGCGAAGCAGAAAATCAATACTGGAGTCGATGACGCTGAGGTGGGTGCAAGCGGTGGAGTTTCAATCTTGATTGCCGAACACACGGACGTCTCGATGTGAGGGCTACACGACGCTAAAATGACGTCTCCATTTAGATCGGAAGATCTACATGTTACAACCTCTCTAACCTCTGTGAGTCCCCCAGACGATTTAAGTTTAACACAAACATCACCTATCCCAGTAGCTTTAATGGTACTCTTATTAGCTACAGTGACGTCATCATCCGTCTTCCTGTAATTTAACATTCAATCATCCCTCTTAGACATATGACATACTTCATGGCATACTGAAGTAGTTTATTCTTCAGCCAGTCACTAGACAAACTTTTTCCACTGACCTTGAGTCCCAATTCAAACGACTCAAATCTAGGTGGAAGCCCTGCTCACATAATCGTGGCCAGAAAGTCGTCATCCAAAGCTTTTCCAATGTCTTGGAGTCTCTGGGAAATGCTCATGATCTCAGCGATATACTCTTGCATACTTGAATAATCATCATAGTTGATCCTCATAAGTTTTCGTATGAGGCCTACTGTTCTCTGAGCACCTGAGTCATCAAGTGCATTGGGTAGACTCGTCCATGCTGCCTCTGCAGTTTCAGCCGATTGGATATGCATGTGGCAATGTACCTCGATATTTAGACAGATAGTTGCCAATGCTCGCTGATCCTTCTTCTTGTCAACTGGTACAAGAACTCCTTGCGAGTCTCTCGTTTTCAATACAATCCCACAGATCCATACCTTTCAGCGACGTCTTGGCGATAAGCTTCGCAAGTAGTATAAATGCTTACACCATCTAGTTTTGGTTCAAAACTAGGTATGCCACCTGAGAAACCAGCCATCGTCCTAGTGTTTGAAGACGTGGTCTATGTTTCTGGAGTAGTAGTGGACATTACTTTACCACAAAGACACAAACACTTGATCACAAGCAACTTTCGCCATGCGGTCGAACTTTTGTGAGGTTAAAAATGTCCAACACATTTTTACCAACACTATTATCAGCAAATTACTCACTTGTCTTCAATTTTGATCGGTAACCCAACTAGATTTAGCCTCTGGGCCCATAACCTGTAAGAGGAATAAGGTTTTACCCATCAGATGGACGAAATCATTTGCGGTATATAGTAGGTACGTCTTGTCTCTGTTTATTGTGTAGAAGTAATACAACCGGAAATCGGTCCAACATCGTCACATCCTGTGCATCTTCTAAGAAAGAAGAAGATCATTTACAATTATTGTCATCCAGAGATTACAATGTTCCAACAACTGTCACTATAAACTGGCACTATTCTTGCAAGCAATATCAACAATCTCCTATAAAAGAAGTGGATGGAAGTCCTTCACAGGGGGGTGAGTCTCGACGCTTTTCCACGTGGAATGACCGCTTTCCACGCTTACTTTCGACAATCGGTAGTCTCGACGTACTTTCGATTCCTATTACGCGTTGAAGAAAATGATTTCGATTCCTTTTCCTTTTTTGATGTCGGAAGTACATTTGACAGACGAAAGTGATGTCAGAGCATCATGTGTTCCATGGAAAATGGACGCTTTGAACTGAAGAATGGCAGGGCCTTAATATAATATTACCTAGTTATATTCAGGTCAAAGGTGATTAATTAAATTAAGTTATGGATGAGTGAAGTACAATAAAGTATTAAAGAGCAATAATTCTATTTTTTTTTTTTTTTTTTTTAATTCTAATTTTAGGTTATGATTATTGATTTTGATTGTCTAAAGTCTTAAAAATAATATTATAATAAAATAAATAAAATTGAGTGAAACAGATAATTATAGCTCTCAAAACTAGGCCTAATTGTACAATTGAAGAATTTTGATATAATGTATGAATTTTACTATTATCTACGACTACCTCCATTTACAGGTGAATAACTGAATACAACAAAAATAGTACATATTATAATATTACTAATATTAAAATATATAATATATAATATATTTATATGGAAAACAAAGTAAAGAAATAAATCAAATAACTAATGATAATAAACGTAAAAATAAGGCGTCAAAGACGAAGTTATTACCTTGCAATTTTGACAATGATACATTTGTTCCATTTCAAATGACCTGCTCGAAACCACGCCCCTCTTTATAACGAAGCTTTTAATTGGCTAAAAAGCCGAGACATTCTGGTCCTCTAGCCGTTAGTGACGGAATCCTACGTGAATTTCAATGAACGCTTTCGAAAGTCGGAAACAAAACTCGAGACTACGACAATTCGGAATTGCCATTCCATGCATGGAATCAAAACGTCGAAAGTTGTGTTTCCACGTGGAATTCGAGACTCACCCCCCTGCAATGGATTTCTTCAAATGGCACATAAGTGTAAGTTTGAGATACTGTGAAAAGAATGATAAAAGTGTCCCCATAACCCTCCAGAATGCACCAAATTGAAACAAATTTCTTAAAAAAATCCGGGGGGAAGCCCCCCAGACCCCCCGTCAAGTCGCGCAACTCGTACACCCCTTAATAGCTTGTATTGGAATTTTACGAATTTTAACATTCTAAAGTTGGAAGGTATGATATAAAATACATGCACCATAAATCCAGCTGACTGTCAAGGTCGGACTAGAGGGGTGCTGCCACCATCCTATTTGTCTTCCCTGAGGAGAAAAGCGGGAACAGGAACCCTATTTTGTAGCTCGGGCGCGTGGGCTTCAAGTACATTGTACCCGAAATATAAATACTAATAACTTTAAAATGATACTGTTTAATTAGGTAGTAATACTATTATAATACAATCATATATACGTATAATAACACTTACTTGGATTTAGATGTGGATTGATTAGACACTATTGAAATTATACTATAACGAATGTGAAGCAAGCGTCTCACATCCGCCTGGAGGCAAGTTCACGAAGAGTGCCTGAGTGGTTCAGTCTCCCCGAGTTCCTAACATCACTGACTATTCTAGAAGGTATCTCAGCCTTAGGGGATGAGATAGTGTGTCACTCTTGAGTGCTAGTTCGTTTTCTATTTATTGAGAAAGAAAGATTATTTGTCTCATTATATTAATCTATAGTCGCACCATGACATCAGTCCCGCCGCTATTGAACTGTTGGCACCTCTTTATCACAACGGGGTGTCAAAAATGTAGGCACTACTTCGTCCTCATAAGAATGGCGCCGACCTCTTTGGGAATGTTTTTTTTTTTTGCAATGTTTTCAGTACTATCCCTTCGAAAAAACTTACACTCATGACCGTGGGACGTGTGACTATGGATTTATAAATGGACCGACAGTATTAGGACTTTCATATCGGCTTCCCCGAACCTGACGGATTTCTCCCCCATGTCCATAGCGAACAGTAGGTCTCAACTGAGATCGATATCCAACGAAATTCCATCTTTGTGTCTGCCCATGAAATCTATGCGGTCGAATTCCTGGAAGAGTTCAAAAACGAACATGTGACAATTGGGATGAATTTAAGTAAGATCAGCTTTTATTGACTTGTGGGTAAAAGTTCTTACCATAACGTTAGCCGGAGCACATGTTGTGACGTGTCATTTGTAAAAATTTACGAAATAAAGAAAATACCGTCTCCTGAATTTAGAGTATCGTTCCGGTGATTATCATCATTATAAGCTTACACAGCGTTGTTTTACCTGATTATAATTGAATTTGAAAGAACATAATATAGAAATATAACATTAAATCTTAGTATTGCTCTGAATCAGTCCATCCACCCACATCTGAAAGTGCATTTATCGACTTTTTCAATGTCTTTAACACCTTTCTATAAAAATATAAACGTAACATTAATTCGCATGTCCGCACTCCTGTGTGACTGCATTCTCTCTTAATAACTAAATCAACACAAAATTATTATGACCCCTGAATGAAAAAGACCAGTAATCATTTTTCGTGGCTTCCGTTAAAACAAAATTCAATTACAACATTCGTAAGTTAAAAAATCACTAATATAAGGAAAACATACTAAAACATACCATCAATATAGAAATACTGTAAACCTTATAAGACTGTAGGTTTAGACGACGAGTCTTGAAAAACATTTTGTAATTATATCTAATACCAAAAACTAATTTATATATAATAGAAAAGACATGGTCATGTCAATCATGAGTACATGGCCCTTGATTGATGAACCTATATTAATAAATATGATGAACATTGTTTACATTTATGACAATTCCTATTTGTTCTCTTTACAATAATTTGTTTTCTCATATCAAATCACGCATTCATTATTTTCATCAAGTGATTTATCTTCTTGTCCTTATCGACAGGTATGTTTGTTTTGACTAATTTCATAATTGAACCCGTAATGTAACACAAGAGTAAATTTGGAATTGAACAAAATAAGCAAGTTAGGTACGCAATTTCCATTCGGTAAATCGCATTAAATCTAAAATCAATTCTAAAATACAAAACATTATTAAAAATTACCAATCAATACTTTTACTAGCCGGACAGGTCGAGAAGGAGAAGCCAGAGGAAATGCAGTTCACATAGTTCCCACTCCCTTTTCCTCTCTCTTCCCCTTTCCTTCCCGCCCTCCTACTTGCTCCTTTCCTCCAAAGAGCCCCCAATTTCATCTTCATTATCACCCACTCATCGTCTTGATAAGCCAAGTTGTAAAAATATAAGACGTTAGACGTTAAGCCCTAATATCAATCAGCAATCGTAAGGGGCGACAAAGAGAGACCTTGTCTCCCCTCCCCCCCCCCCCCCACTGGACTGAAGCTTTCTCCCCCCACTTGGGCCTGCCCTCCACTGGTGGACTCCCCTTGTGATCCCCCCTCCAAGTGTAATGACTCTGCTAGTCGTAACGGGCGAAAAAGAGAGACCTTGTCTCCCCAACCCCCTCCCCAACGTCCCGCTGAAGCTTTCTCCCCCCACATGGCTCTGCCCTCCACATCCGGACTCCCCTTGTGATCCCCCCTCCAAGTGTAATGACTCTGCTAGTCGTAAGGGGCGAAAAAGAGAGACCTTGTCTCCCAAACCCCCTCCCCAACGTCCCGCTGAAGCTTTCTCTCCCCACTTGGCCCTGCCCTCCACTGGTGGACTCCCCTTGTGGTCCCCCCTCCAAGTGTAATGACTCTGCTAGTCGTAAGGGGCGAAAAAGAGAGACCTTGTGTCCCCAACCCCCTCCCCAACGTCCCGCTGAAGCTTTCTCCCCCCACTTGGCCCTGCCCTCCACTGGTGGACTCCCCTTGTGGTCCCCCCTAAGTGTAATGACTCTGATTCGGATAACTGGCGTTCTTTAATCTTCATTTTTATATTCCACCCACTCAACGTCTCAATTATCCAAGTTGCAAATATATGTTACATAAAAGCCAAATACATCTACATCATCAATATCTACGAACAAAGCTCCACCCATTGGCCCTTTCACCTATTAACATCTGCAGATCAATTTATTTTTTCCCTCCCACTCGTCCGTTTCCTTCAATCTCCCTCGCCAACGGGTACCCCCCTGCCGATAGTACAAGGCAAGTGTTGAGGTTTTGAGGTTCCCCAAATTCCATTTCCTCCATTTACCTCCTTTGATTTTTAGTCCTTATTAAATTTCTTCCAACGATGAAGTAAAACAATTAAAATGGTGCTTTTGTGCTTCCGAGAGCTATGCCGGCGGGTCTGACATACGCCTGGCACTTGGTGGTCTGGTGGTACGTCTGGTGGTACGTCTGGCGGTACGTCCGGTACGCTGTTAACACGTGGATGAATAAAACACGATGTCACTGTTGTCCTTTACACAGGTTCTGCCTTGTAGATGTTGAAATGTTGCGAAGAGGTTTGAACGCTTTGACGTTTCATTTGGAGGTAGCTAGATTACATTTTATAAATAATATTAATATTGAAATAAATCTGAAACACTCGGGATGTTTCGCCGCGTCGTTCCCGAGTCATTTGTAGTGACGGGCTTAAGCACAATGATTGTGCACTTTGTGATAAAAGCACCAAACTTTCCTTAGAGAAAGATACCGTACTAAGGAGCATTTTTGAGGGCGGAGCCACGAGCTTAAGAACCTAACTTAACTTTAAGTTCAAGTTTAAGTTTTACTTTGCAGAGGTTAGGATGATAATTGTTTGGGGCTACAATATTAATTTTAGAAACACATTTATCGGAAAGAGTCTGTGTATTCTCGTGTGTTCGATTGGTATTAAATGTTTCAGCTTCATTTTTTTACGGTTATCTAGTTATAGTTATTTATGTAAGAATCTTGAATGACCTTCCAGTATATAAACCCTCATAACACACAAACCGTTCTGTAATTCACTTTTGCTCTGATGATATGAAATAAGCGTCATGTTCCGTTGGTGACGTTGCTTCTTATCTGAAGTTGATTCAAGAGAACTGTGGTCCGCCCGCCTGTTGGAGCCTCAGCCTGTCGCTCCTCCGGGGCGCTAACTTCTCGTTGGTAGATCTGACCATATATTATAATAGTACTCTCGTACTCTATAACCAGGTGTGTATCGGGCAGTGTACGAGTTAGTGTATCATGTCCCGCAAAGCATTGTGGACACAGTCTGCCATATTTGTTGTTTACTTGCTCTGACAGTCATCGTGACCGCTGCAAAGTCTTGCATTTTTTATGTTTCTCTTATGTATATTTCAGAAGAAAATGTTCTTATCATAAATAATCAGTGGCTGTGAAAGTATTGTTAATAAACGGGTTAACTCTTATAAATGTAGTCTGTCAACGTCAACCTAGTCGCACATGACCGCACCATTTCTGACTTAGGGACTACTGCAGTGCAAAGTAATCCATTTTACACGTTTTTCTTGTGCATATTTCAAAGAAAACGTTCTTTTTACAATTATTCAGTGGCAGTGAAGCTATTATAATGAAGGTGGTGAACTCTTAAAATGTAGTTTTAGTATGCCTACGTCAACATACTCACACATTAACGTGGTATTAATTTTTGCTCATAGGCCTAGGCCTATGGCATAAACATGCTTCGGGTTGTCATACTTTGTTAATATTGTAAATGTATATCATATTGTCAACTGCTAACAATCACATAGAAATATACAACGATTATTTCGCGTCCGCAACTTGTAGGCGTGTAATATAGATTTGTGAATCCAGGCCTAGCCTACACTATCAAAAATGACTAGCAAAGGCCCACGAGTAAGCGTGGTCTTACCTGCAAATGGAAGAAAGCCATAACGTGGAGGTGGAGTAGTAGTTAGCTGAAATACAAATACAATTATTATTGTTTGAACCTTATCATTGACCTTTCAATAAGTTGTAGGCCTAGTCTTACTAGCAGTAAAACCTGTAATCTGAAAATTATAGGTAATTAGTTCTTAGCAGGTCAGACTAATTTTTCGTATTTATGGAACTATGGCAACCAAGAACATATCAGTTCATAGGTGACACATAATACGGGCAAACCCCCTTCTCAAGTCCTGCAACAATGACACTAGTAATACTATATAATAAGTTTATGACTGTATTAATAACATGGGCAGGTCAAGTCCAAGCCTGAGTATTTTGTCAACTCAAAGTAGTATTTAGGGTCTAGTACCGAGACCATTGCTACACATGGTACGGTGGTCTTGCTACTGCCATCTAGAGCTAGACCCTGCAGTTGATCACCTAGGCCCATGGGCATTATCAACAGATTACAGCAAGCCATGTGAGTGGGCGCATTGGTGATGCTTGTGGTACAATTGGCATACATTTATTGATAATATTTTCTAGAGAGCGGCCTAGGTCCTACAAATGCAAAGAGCCGAGCCAATGTTGAATGCATAGTTTGTACATAGGTGATTTGACTTGTCTTTTTGTACAAATTTTGTACATAAAGATTTGCCACATACCATATCAGAATAATTTCATGGTAGGCTAAGTCCAGGACTTGCTAAACCAGGTTACATGGATAGCGATGGTGATTGTTTTGCCTGGTTTAACCTTATCTACGCCTAGCCCAGGTTGGATGTTTGATTGATGCTGTTGGCTTGGGTTCATTTACCGCAAAAACAATATCTTCAAAGGCCTAAACCTTCCTAGGCCTAGACCAGGATGTGTAAATGCTAGTGGCCTCGGCCCTAGTTGATGTAGCGTGACCTATTGTCAATATTGTCAAGACACTGGCCTAGGCCTAAGCCTACCTAGGCCTAGACCAGGATGTGTGAATGCTAGTGGCCTCGGCCCTAGTTGATGAAGCGTGACCTATTGTCAATATTCTCAAGACACTGGCCTAGGCCTAAGCCTACCTAGGTCTAGACCAAGATGGGTGAATGTGGCCTCGGCCCTAGTTGATGTAACGTGACCTAATGTCAATATTCTCAAGACACTGGCCTAGGCTTAAGCCTACCTAGGCCTAGACCAAGATGTGTGAATGCTAGTGGCCTCAGTCCTAGTTGATGAAGCGTGACCTATTGTCAATATTCTCAAGACACTGGCCTAGGCCTTAGCCTACCTAGGCCTAGACCAAGATGGGTGAATGCGGCCTCGGCCCTAGTTGTTGCTGCGTATTAATCTATTGCCAATATTTTCTACTTAGTTGTTAAGTTACCAATGCTAAGGCCCAGACAAGGGATTACTTATAGTATTGTGATTCAACTTTATCTTTCACTGGCACCTACACCGTTCCTCTAAAATAGCTTGGACTTCTGAAAATACTAGACTTGCGGACATCAAATTAATGTAATACCAATGAAAGTACAGGATATATAATAGTACACCTAGGCCCGATTCAGCCTAGAAATTCCTTTCAATAGGGAGGACTATTCGAAGCTGTGTATGGCGTAACAGCCAACATTACATCGCCAGAAACTCACGCGGGCGGCGTGCCGAGCACACGAAGGCTGGCGCGCATGCGCATGATGTACGTAGGCAGGCAACGCAGGGCACTGCACAGCAGCTTGAGGGTCAGTCGCTGGGTATAGCTGGATCGAGTAGGTTATCCCAGTGGCTCTCTCTTCGCACGGGCGGAAAACACTAAGGTGTGAGAACGAACTGGCGCGCATGCGCATCCCGCGGTCCCCCACAATATATTTAGCCATACACACGTAGGGAATTGAACAGCGGTGTGGGGTGCAGTCGCTGGGTTGAGCTGGATCAAGTAGGTTCTCCCAGTGGCTGTCAATTTAAGTTTCTCTGAAGATAGGCTATGCAATACAAACGAAGTAGGCCTACGACCCAGCCCTACCTACCCTTCCCACCCGCGATCGAAAAACTTGTGGTTTTACTTTATAAATCACTGCTTCTATTAACTATGATTCAAATTGTACTCGATGGCACTTTATTGTTAAAGTAAAGCCATAGAATAATCCGTGATACAAACGGCCAAATCAAATGTTGCTCAAGTTTCTTTTTTTTATGGAAACTACGCCAGAATTCGTCAACATAAAGCAATCGTAGAAGCACACGGCTAAATTAAAAATAAAACCCAAAGGCCATATGTTATGCCGGCTTGGCTAGGCCCTTGATCTACACTTAGAAAGAAACATTACTTAAGAAATAACTTTTACAGGCAAATCTGATAAATTTTTATCCTCGGCGTTAGGCCTAGCGCTAGACCCAATGACATAGGCCTGCTTTTTTCATGGTTAAGCATTTCTTTCGACGATTGCTTTAGGACTACAATATTGAACGAGAAATGTTATTTTAAAATTATAAATTACCTGCAGACAATGCTGATAATATTCAATTTTAGGTCTACATAAATAGAAAGCCCAACAACCCGCTGTGATGTAACGCAGTGTAGCCGTGGTCGGGCTCACGCCCCGCGCCGCGCCCGTTTCGCAATGTTATTTCGTGTGTTTAGCCACGAATATCTCGAAAACGAGTTCCCATTTATGTACTTTTTGAAAGCCTGTTTTAATGAGTGTTTAATTATCTACAATACGATTCATTATTTAAATACAAAAATAATAATAATAATAATAATAATAATAATAATAATAACAACAATAATAATAATAATAATAATAATAATAATAATAATAATAATAATAATAATAATAATAATAATAATAATAATAATAATAATAATAATAATAACGCAAATTGCCCCCCCCCCCCCCCGCAAGAATCGATTACATAACAAAATAAACTGACTTGAGCTCTCATACCCCCACGCTGTCATCTGAAAAGAAGGTGATTTAAAGTAAAGTAATATCACACGACATGGTTGTATTTTGCCTAGAAAATAAGAATATGCAATATATTCATGATTCAATATAGTTTATTATGGCAGTGTCGATCGTAAGACGTGAGAAAAGAGGAACCCCCTTACCCCTTCCACCAATAAGTCTTTGTAAATATTTTCCTCCAATTTGGCCCATTCCTCCAACTGCCTCCCCCGTAGGGTCCCGGAGAAGAATCGGTCCCAATTGATAATATTTCAATTTCGATGACGAGAAAACAAGATCTGTACGTCTGGCGAGCCGGGCCCCCCTACAAAGCGGGCCCTCCTTTACGCCACTGATAATAATAATAATAATAATAATAATAATAACAATAATAATCCTAATATTATTATAATAATTTAATAATATTAAATTTCATGTCAGTGTACTGTACCGCGTTTTTGGTCAACAAGTGTAGATTGCTGAATTCCGTAATCTTTAAGTCAAAATATCTTAAAAAGTACGGCGATGACCCCCGTTTTTTTTGTTTTGTATATATATATATATATATATATATATATATATATATATATATATATATATATATATATATATATATATGTTAAGTTTCAAATTCTCACGGCTATATGTCAAATAATTGTGTTTTGGGGTATTATCACGTGAGTTGTATAATGAGGGTTCTGACTTACCCCCTCCATCCCGACGTTTCGATGTAATATCATACATCCTCTTCAGGGGTTCCACCGAGTCTACTTCCTCCCGCTCGGCCGGTCGAATCTCCACTGCTGTTGACTCTCTGAACTGGTGTGGATTCTGACGTCATACTCGCAATAGGCGCGCGCGCATCAAACTTCGTAGCATTAAGTTCTTGCAGTTACTTGCTTCTACTGCGTGTCAATGGCCCTAATCTAGTGCTGGGTATCTCTTCCCCAATGTCTGAAGTCGACACGATCGCCACCTCGAGTTGTCCCCCGTTGTTCTTTCCAATCATGACACCACATTTTGTATTCTGTCTTGGGGTTTTTTCCGTAAGTAGCGGTTTCCAGGATGTGGGTAATCTTAAGCTATCCTTGCGTACGTTAAGATTTTCTGGCCTTCTCTCTATTTCTAAGGCCTCTCTAATGATACGTTCAGAATACCCTTTCACCGTCGCTAATTTTTTACATCCCTCGAAGTCAATAACATGACCTGTAGTGGTAGCATGTTGAGCTAACCCCGAGACGTCACTTCTGTTCTTCACTGCTAGTCGGTGTTCATCTAGTCTTGCAGAGATACGTCTATTCGTTTGGCCAATGTATACAATATTACACAGACAGAATACAAAATGTGGTGTCATGATTGGAAAGAACAACGGGGGACAACTCGAGGTGGCGATCGTGTCGACTTCAGACATTGGGGAAGAGATACCCAGCACTAGATTAGGGCCATTGACACGCAGTAGAAGCAAGAAACTGCAAGAACTTAATGCTACGAAGTTTGATGCGCGCGCGCCTATTGCGTGTATGACGTCAGAATCCACACCAGTTCAGAGAGTCAACAGCAGTGGAGATTCGACCGGCCGAGCGGGAGGAAGTAGACTCGGTGGAACCCCTGAAGAGGATGTATGATATTACATCGAAACGTCGGGATGGAGGGGGTAAGTCAGAACCCTCATTATACAACTCACGTGATAATACCCCAAAACACAATTATTTGATATATATATATATATATATATATATATCCTATATATATATATATTTAAAAAGCACACTTAGGATAGTGTGTGTTGTGAATTTCAGCCAAATATCATATAAGTACAGTTCCAAAGGATCAACTTTAATTATAGTGACTCCGGCCGCAAAAGCCTAAAACAAGTTTTAATAGTAGGGCCTATACGTGTTTTAGGAAGCATGCAATATTTTCAGCATGCATATATGCTACATTTGTTTGTAGTCAGCATAATCTACACCAACAATTGCCATTCTCTCCATACATTAAGATATCGATTTGGGTTTTCCTTCATACTTAGGCCTACAGGAGCTCTTAAATCGAAATTTTTACATCCATATAACTTAACTAAAAATGAATCGTTTGCTTTTGGAAACTATCCCTAAGTGTCTAACAAACTTAATTTGATACAATTGTATTTCATCCAATACATAGTAAAAAATATAACCCCATACGGGAGTGATAACCCACGTTTTTGACGGTTTGGAAAAAACTTGGAGAATAGCAGTACATATTTTCTGTGGACCCGATTCCTCCTGCTACTGCTGCATGGCTTTCAATAGGCCTGCCTGTTTTTACAAGAATATGGACGTAAGATGGTCGTGCAGCCTCTTTCGCATGATCGTTTTAATGGTACATCCATCACTATCAAACTGTCCTTTCGAGAACCTCTTTCAATTTCCTGGGGTTTCGATATTTGGTTCTGTTCTCTATACATCAAGCCTCGGCGGGAAGATACCATGAATTATTTTTTTCTTGAAACTCTGGATTGAATTTCGATATTAGGTCTATCATTATCAAACTATCTTTTCTAAAACCTGTAACCGAGACCACGGTTGTGACCGTAAATCGGAGAACAAAAAGAGTTGTGAGTAGAACTAAAGTGAAGAAAAGATGGCGATGATAGTTATCATTATAAACGTTTATTAAACACTAGAAAAGACATTTTTAGGTTCACATAATGATGGTAGGAAAGCTGAACGACTAGTGTCCCTGGCAACAAGACGGTCCCCTCTCCCGCGCGCCGTGGAACCTAGCCTAGGCCTATATTGCAGATCTCACTAGCAGCACTCTAGCAGCGTTCGCGCCTCGGCGTGGGAGATACCTCAACACAATACCGCTCGTCAGCTAGTTGTAGTAGGCCTATATCTGGTTAGAAACAATGCAATAACAATTATTAACTCGAATCAATATCTTTAATACAATGCCCTACCCTTCGACCAAGTGTCGTACCTAAATAGTATCAAGTTCCTCCTACATGTACTGGTTCCCTTACAAGAACACAATTTTTTCATTGAATCGAACCTTCTTACTTATGAAAAAAAAAGATCTGGTATTCTCGTTGGGTGAACATCCTCAGGTCTGCGGGTGTTCGGGTTCTGCCATCCTCGGTAGTGTCTACGCTCCCAAGAATGTGCATGAAATTATACAACTTAGATTTACAGATTTACTACTCATAAAAAAATAACTTACTGACGATTGGATATATACTCTCATATGCTGATTTCCTAGATTGCTGTACTCCCGTCTGCGTCGGGGTAGAATAGGACCAGGGAGATTCTGAGTCGTAGGAGCCGACAAAAGGAGACCCTGTACCCTTCCCTCCCACAGTCCAATTTATGACCCATCCACCCACTTGGCCCTACTCTCCCTTGCTTGACTCCCCTTATGACGACCCCGGCGTCATCATCAACCTCGTTCATTAAATTTGAACAACCCACTTAGTAAGTAATCATTCGCTTCAAATAATAAAATAATAATAATAATAATAATTATAATGATAATAATAATACTAATAATAATAATTATCATAAATTAATAAGATTAATAATCTAACGTTTTTCTTTAGCTTTGAACTACCAACTAAGTAAGAACCCATTGGAAAAAAAGCATCGGCCATCATTAAATAAGAAATAAAATATATTATCAACAAATTCCGATCGATGTTAGTCCGCTCCTAGGACCATCACGTTGCGCCAGTAGTATTCATCTTATTATACCAGAAGTCTTTTCACCGTTTCTCTGCTGTACACCCGTCTGGGTCCGGCATAGAATAGGCCATGGATGACTCTGACTCTGCTAGTCGTAAGAGACGACCAAAGGAGACCCTCCCCCTTCCCTCCTAATGTCCCATTAATGATCCGCCCACCCACTTGGCCCTACTCTCCCTTGCTGGACTCGATTTATGACGACCCCGGCGTCATCATCAACCTCGTTCATTAAATTTGGCCAACCGACTTAGTAAGTAATCATTCGCTTAAAAAACCCTCTTTCACCATAAAATAATAAAAAATAAAAAGGCAATACACAAATTTCTATCGAACCAGTACGCTCTAAGTGACCATCACGTTGCGCCTGAGGTTGGATGTTGGTTCGCGTCGATAGCGTACGTAGGCTGCCTTATGGCCATGGCTAATCTTTGTTCCAGCACGGAACGGGACGTGGCCATGGTTTGTGTATACACTGCACTGCCATATGGCTCCACTGACAAGCAGGTGGGGACCGTTGCCAGCAAAACAGGCGCTCTTGCATGACTGATCATCCCTGTGTTTATCACCATGGTCTTGCTCACGTATACATACTGTTTTCTCTTTGATCTGGGTGACTTGGCCGACAGTAAGAGGCGACGAAATAGCGCCCCCCCCCCCCCCTTCTCTTCTACTCCCCTTTAGCACATTTAACGCACCAGTCCTCCAACCCACTTATCCCCCAACTTGTCAAGTCAAAGACTGGAAACGGACGACAAATCCCAAATCGCTCGTGCGGAATAAGCGGGTCTGTCCCCTCTAAATGACCAACCCTCCCTTACACAGTTGTCACATCGCCGTTACATAGTTGTCACATCGCCGTTACATAGTTGTCACATCGCCGTTACACAGTTGTCACATCGACGTTTCATAGTTGTCACATCGCCGTTATTCATCAAAACATTCTTTTGTCACTCGTTCTTCCCCTTTGTAAATTTGAAAGAAAGTTAAAAGTCCAGCGCACACCCTAAGCTTATCGACTTGGCAACATCGAAAAATGCCACTGGAGGAGATTTGTCGTTCTTTTACGGTCCTGGAATTAACCTATACTCCCACCCCCTTCCCAACCCACCCAACTTAGATAGTAGCGTAGTTATTATTTACATCGATAAAAGCAAAGTATTTAATTGACCTGTTTGTCACTGATTGAATTGTTTGCGTCATTGGCCAACTGCTGATCACTGCAAGCTAGACTGACGTGTTTGTGTTTGTTGTTGATTCTTTACTCTGTTCTTTGCCCGTGGATGTGAGCAACTTGCATGTAAAATGTTCCAACGTGCATCATAAAGTGCAATGTGCATCAAAGTGTTCCATTCATAATATGTGTAGAAAATCTGCTTCCTGTTTGCGACCCGTCTCGGGCCGGGGTAGAAAAGCCTCAGAGTGACTCTACTAGTCGTGAGTGGCGACGAAAGGAGACTGTAGACTCACCTCCTCCTCCCACGGTCCCACTGAAGATCTCTCCTCCCTCTTGGCCCTGCCCTCCCTTGCTGGGTACCCTTTATGACGACCCTCTACGATGTGCCACGAATCTGATTCGGACATGTGACGTTTTGTTATCTTCAACTTCATATTTCACTCACCCGTTGTCTCCATTAGCCAAAGTTCAAAAATAAGGGACGTAAAACCCTAACATCATCATCACCTCCTGTTTGCATCATGACGCTTCCTGTTAATGTGTGTATGTGCTATGTGCATATCTTAGTTCCTGACAAACACCTTCAGATCTAAGGGTGAAAATAGAGGATGTTAAACCCAATATTATCATCATCTATTGCTGTGATGCCATATGACGGCACTGGCGTCATCATCATCTATTGCTGTGACGCCTTATGAGGATTCTGGCGTCATCATCATCTATTGCTGTGGCGCCTTATGACGGCACTGGCGTCATCATCATCATCTATTGCTGTGACGCCTTATGACGATCCTGGCGTAATCATCATCTATTGCTGTGACGCCTTATGAGGACCCTGGCGTCATCATCATCTATTGCTGTGATGCCTTATGAGGACCCTGGCGTCATCATCATCTATTGCTGTGATGCCATATGACAGCACTGGCGTCATCATCATCTACTGCCTTGACGCCTTATGACGACCTTGTCGTCATGATCATAATCTATTGCTGTGACGCCTTTTGACGACCCGGGCGTCATCATTATCATCTATTTATGTGGCGTCTTATGACGACCCTGGCGTCATCTTTATATATTGCTGTGACGCCTTATGACGGCCCTGGCGTCATCATCATCTATTTATGTGGCGCCTTATGACGACCCTGGCGTCATCATCTTCAATTGCTGTGACGCCTTATGACGACCCTGGCGTCATCATCATCTATTGCCGTGACGCCTTAAGATCCTCCTTAATGCTTTGCACTGGGTTCTAAGTCTCCCCCCCCCCCCCCCATTCGGCACCACTGATGTCACTACTCCATTATTTTGATAACACGAGCATCTTGTGTTGACGCATTGTTCTTCTAAGGACTTAAGACGGCAGGTGAAGCCTGTGTGGCTGTTGCTAATTGTATTGTGACCTTGTCAGCGAGTTTTTGAACTTGCATCATCACCTTCCCTTGAAGCTGGAAGAGTAGTAATGGTGCTGCTTTGTAATCCACAGCTGTTTTTTCTAACTGATAGAAGAGTCCATCTTTATTTTTAACCCTCTAGGCCTATGAATGAGCACATTGCAATATTGGAGCATGGCTATGGAATTCTTGCAATCTATACCTAACTGATTCATTTGAAATGTAAAGCTCACATATATAATTTAAATAAATGAATACAAACTCGTTAAATACAAACGTAATACAATATGGAAACCCTTACCTTCATTTATTACATGGTGATATTTTTTAAGATGATACGCTTGCATACTAATGTTTTTGTTATGTGTAGTACTCATCCAACCTTGCTACTCTCCGCACAAAGACTTCATATCGACAATCGCTACAGGGCACATTTGTATGCTGTAATACAAATGGATGCCATAGTTAAAAAAAAAAATCAGCTGAAATTGTTCAAACTAAGAAAATGTAGATTTTAGCATGCCACCTCGGTTCCCCTCTTTTGCTTTGGGGATGGATTTGTCCACCCCTGTCTCAGATGTAAGACACGCCAGGAGGCATCTGGCTGGACCGGCTTCTCCACCAAACCCCGGGACGCCACCAAAAGGACCATACAAGTCGGCATGGCGGCTTTTCTCTAGTCTGCACAAATCGCCTTTTCCTTGGAAGGCTCTGGCTTAGGAAGTCTTGCCTTATCCTTTCATATCTCTCTTGCCAAGCTCGGAGCTTGAGGATGACTGACTGGAACTACATTAGGTATAGTTCACACTGTATTGTTTACTTACTTCGTAAATTCAGTTTAGAACCCACTTTCTTTCAAGTTGATCTTTTCTCAATTTAAATCATAAAAAAGCATTATTTTTATCAGAACAACATTTTCAAGTTTCAATTTCCATTCGATCTTCCAAATATGTAGGGGTTTAGGATCTAACCGGCAAGCGGTTCAATAACTGTGTCCCTTACAGCATTGGAGTATCAGTGCGCTCATCGTGTTAAAGAGACGGGACACTGACTTCCACATGGCGCTTGGATCCTGTCACTTGTGTGTGTTCACTAAGTGTTCACTAACTAATATTACGCGTCCCACTACTTTCCCTTTACTCCAATCACCCCGTAACGTCAAATGACCTAGTTATCTAGTAATCACCAATGCGTAATTGGACCAATCCTACCAAGAATGGTATTTTATCGTGCTTGTATGTTTGTTTGCAACCATTTTAGACACCCTTTCTATCTTTCAATGTGTATCTATAGCGAGGTTCTATTCGAAACCAAGAAATTTTGTTAAAGTACGGAGGTAATGGTAGATGTGTTATTCCATTCTTTGCTGCTGTACCACACTGTTGTTTTTGCATCTATTTACCCTTAAGTCAGCTCTTTAAGAACTTTTTCATAGTCTTGGTTGCGTACGAAGCGTTGTTTCGTTTTGCGTTGGTCTTGCTGCTATAATATATATTTCGTGTAACTTTGTGTCTGTTATGTACAGCTCACGAACAGCTCAGTCGCTGCGACTTCTGTTTCTTTTGCTATTGTCCCCTCATCGGCAGTTACTTCCTGAATCGGTATTCTGGATAGAATACCGGATGCAATAACTATTTCCCGGGAACGTATGACATTGCATAGGAATTTTGCATTTATTCTCAGTCCTTATGTCCTTAAAGGCGACATGCGTTTAATCAAAAAAGTGTTAACAATGGTTTATGGTCTGTACACATATGAAATGCTCTTCCTTATAAACG
The DNA here is from genome assembly GCA_945910005.1 of Isoperla grammatica. NCBI lineage: Eukaryota > Metazoa > Arthropoda > Insecta > Plecoptera > Perlodidae > Isoperla > Isoperla grammatica. Next base: position 27,211,137 of record OX246745.1, read on the forward strand.
GTGTTAAACTTGGAACACGTCATTTCTTGTGTGCCCATCGAGCTTGCGTCTGCATGAGAGTTCGTGAGGCATACGCAATTGGTTTCCATTTTTATCTTCTTTCGCTGTACTAAAGGTCTTAGGACATATCCCCCCCCACCCCCCCCTCGGCACCGCAGTAGTCCCACTGAAAATGTCACCTCCAACTTGGCCCTGCCCTCCCTTGCTGGACTCGCCTTGTGATGTCCCCGCAATGTGCAATGGATTTGATTTGGACATGTGGCGGTTTTTCATCTTTATATATCACCCACTTACCGTCTCGATTAGGCAAGGTTGCAAAAGTATGGGACGTAACACCCAAATATCATCTGCATTCTATGTTGCGTGATATCATTTCACTGGCAAGAACCATTTGTGCCAGATAGTTCAAAACGGATCGATGATTGATGCTTACCAAGTATCGGCAATAGTCATCGTCTCGATTAGCCAAGAGCCACGTTGCAAAAATTTGAGATAATAATTATAGTTACACATTTAGAGCATTCAGTCTGCAGGGCTTACCAAACCACAGATTTTCGATTTCGATGGTCATTCTTAAGATATAATTCAAAAATTGAAATTTGGTTCGGTTTTTAACGTAAAGCTACCCTTCGCTCTGAAGGGCAGAATTACATTGAATTAATTTATTAGTTGCGTACTAATGACTCCAGAAAATATCTTTAGTGCCTCCATGAGCTCATCACTAAAACATATTCAAAAATATTTTTTCATGCTAAGTTTACTATAATAAATATGTATTAATCAAGTTTGCAATTGGCATACATATTTATTTTCTAGACGTTTTTTAAACAGAACATTCAGTATGAAATTATTTTTAACATAGGTTAACCATATTATAATTTTAATGTTGGTCTTCACAATATAATTTTTAGTGGAACTATGTCAATGAATGGTGGATACCAAATAGAAAAACCTTGTCATAGTGCATATTTTACGTAAAGGACCATCTTTACAAAATAAACGTATGAATAATGGATACGCGTACAGAGTTTAGACAAAGATATGACATTCTATGATGTTCTTTAAAAAGTGTGGCCAAATTTTGTACATTAAAGAACGGTAAATAAATAGCTCGTCTTCTGTCGGGCTGTCTAATTATATCCTCGCGTAGTTTAAAAAAAACTGCGTCCAAAAGAAGTTATTGAATGTTATATAGTTTACATATTATTGTAAATGGTAATTAGCTCGAGTTTTTGTGTGTGGCTTGAAGGTAACTATGGAAACATATCCATCAAAGCAGAGAATTATGTTTTAACTTTTGTGTGAGCGCCAGTACGTAGTTCCTATGGCATGACATTACGTTATGACAATCCATATGCCTACTTTTTTGCGAATACGGTCCTTTTAATGTGTTGGTTTTGAATCTTGACGCAACATTGTAACATTGTACAAATTATACAACTCTACTGTAGAATTGTATATGCAATACACTGGGGTACGTAATGTAATTGTGAAAGTTAAAGTAGTTTTGATAAAATAAAATTGTTTTGTACCTCAATTTCATATTGTATTTTAAGCACCCCGAATCCATATTTCCTACATCTAACATCTAATTTAGCAATTGGCATTGTGATTACTCTGTGTGTGAACAGATAGCTACCATCTCACAAGATTGATCCATATTTGTTTCTAATACACTGTATTGTAATAATGATAATTTCAAGTATGGTGCAGATGAACGTAGGCTTTATTGCTGGTTGATAGTCTTGACGCATGTTCGTATTTGTTACTTTCATAATGAAACAAAACAATTATTATCCGTAATGAACGTAATTTATGTACATTTGTTTATTTAAAATGTGATTACAATCGCATATTTTCATACCATTTTACGTATCCTAGCTACATGGTTTTGGTACTTCTATACCCCCTTCTTTAGTGCGTCGTAATGACAAAGTATAAAACGCGTGCACATTTATATATTACTACATGTGACAAGTATTTTACAATAATCACACTCTTCTCTTTACTGAAACAATGCAAAGTTTTGCTGGTTCAGTTTAACAACACAATCTCAAAGTTGCGAGATGCTAGGACCGAACGGTGACCATGAGAACAGGCTTATCTTGATCTATGTTATTTTTTAGCGATGTAAGTCAGTCCTACAAGTGATGGAAAACTGCAGGAAGACTACTCATTTCTAACAAACTCTGTACAAATTGCATTGATTAAAAACGAATGGAATTCTGCCGGAAATCCGCTAGTTGTCGATAAACTGCTTTGGTTCACCTACAGTGTTCCGCTCGCGTTCCGCAAGCATATATCCAGCACAAAAAGGTTGTTCAATGTTGGCGTTCCACTGCAGTTAATCCAGCAGTATGGTTACCCCTTCACTACTGGATTTCCTACAGCGTTCCGCTAGTGGGCCATAAACTAAAATAAATAATAATAACCAAACTAAAAAAAGAGCACCAATAGAATTTTAAGATGTTGTTCTAAAAATCATGAGCAATAGTTAATATATAATCGGAACCTTTTGTGACTTGAGTTAGGCTTTTGACTTGGCTCACCAGGGGATCCTCCTGAAAATAAAAATAAAAAATAGAAGAATAACAATATTCGATTTTTCCAAATTCTTCTTTTTAACCATTAACCATATAAACATACTATAACATTTTACATAAACGTACTTTAACATTTTAAATATAGAATATAAACAACACAGGCCACTAGATGGTATGAAGTAGAATATCTCCGTCCCGTCCATCTGGTTTGGTTGTTTTTGAGGTCGCAACGGAATTTTTTACCTGAAATGCTGCAAAACATTCTCGGGCTCTTCTCTGCGTCTTCATCACTGCTGCTTTCTTGAGCTTCTTCTTGTATTTCATTTACATTTCGTTACATTTCAATCAATCATAAATAACAATGGCCTAGGCCAAATCACGACGGACATAGACCATATCCTCTGGCGTTCTTACAAAACCAAACGTTTAAAAATGCATCTCAAGCTAGAATCTACATGATTGTGCCGGTAGTGTAACAATGCAATACTGAGTCCACATTGTTTTAGGACAAAGTTCTATCTTTGAAACTATTACTTACCTCTAAAACATAATTTACTGGTAAATTGTTTACACGGGACGGCGGCTATGTCTAATGTTTTACTAATGTCGGCCGTAGAAGCCTATTTCTCGTAGCCAATAGAAAACGCACACCAAGTTGGCCGTTCTCTTTTCCTGTCTGGCCTCTCTAGATCTACCTGGTAATACTACAGCAGTACTTGCAGTGGCGTTACTAAGGGGGGTGGGGGTTTAGGGGGTTTAAACCCCCCCCCGAAACTACATCGAGAATGACTTTACTTAATACTACATTTAATTAATACTATAAGATCCCTAAACCACTTTAGTGTATAACAATCGCAACAAATAATATTTTCATTATATTTATCATACCACTTCACTTAGATAAGATGTATAATTTCTTTTAATAATTCAATTATTTATTGATGTGCTCATCTACAACTAATATACCTTTCGCTCGAACCAGTAAACGAAAGGGTGCCTATAAATAAAAATGCATTACTCTAATATTACAATATGACGCTCTGTGAATTAAAATTTAAATGTATGTGACTTGTGACCACAATGTTTCACTTCATCTTGAGATTATATTGAACAACCATAAAACATTAAAAACACAATTTCTATGCAATTCTTATTTAGAAAGATAATTAATACCTAGTGTAACATTGTAACTTCAATATAATACAAACAAACGAGTTGTGGTTCGAGTAGAATTATTTGAGTCTAAAAGGCACGAAATAATAATTATGAAAGTGAAAAAAATTTCGCCTTCTTCGAAATGGCCTCTGGCGGCTGGGGCTTGGCCCCAGACCCCTTTTAGTCCCCTCATCTCACTTTTCCCAAATTAACCCCCCCCCCGCCCCGAAATAATTCCTAGTCACGCCACTGAGTACTTGTAATACAAGGCGTGGCGGGGTATCATTGTCGTCTCCATGATATTGTCTAGCCATACATACATCTAATATTCCAGTGGTGTAGTGGTGCGTATACGGGCGTATACGCCGTATACACACTGCTCCGGCTAAAAAACTTTCGTATACACACTGGTTTTGGTTATGATACGAGTGATACGCAATGATACGGTCGTAACATGCCTCGAATAACGGACACATTATTCACGATTGTCCGCTTTTCTCCATTGAGACCAGCCCTGGATCTGGGAGTCCCGATATTCAATTTTAAGTTCCGCGTCCCGCCAATACACCAAGTGGGATACAATTGCCTCACTCGGTGTCAATTATCAACAGCCAAGATCAACAGATATACCTATACGGGCCACGGGCGGCGTGTGTGCCGCGAAACCACTTCCCAAACCCCAAAACGTATTCCTGAACAATTCTCGTCAGTGTTGCAATTATTTTAGGTGATTTTCTGGTTTTGCACTACAAAAACTGCAGTATTTCGGGATTGCATTCAGTCCGGTATTGGTATCTAAAACGCTCAAAACACACTCTAAAAAGCCTGTTTTTTTTTTAAATCGCCTGCGGCGCCATTGTTGGGGGGCTCTGCCCCTCAACCCCCCCCCCCCCCATGTTCTTTTGTCTGGAAATATGTGTCCCTCCAGCTTCCCACTGAAGCGTATACGTACTGGTAAATTTGGCACTACACCACTGTAATATTCTTATATTATCATTGTCAATTTGTCATCTCCTTGATAACAATAATAACAACTATCGTTTTTGTAATGACTTTATTGTGATACTCTTCACCTACAGAAAGCTTCATACATTTTTTTATGTTTTGAACGTTCGCTCTAAAAAATAATTTTAATTTTCTTTACATCTTGATGCGTCTTCTTGTTTTTCTAACAAGATGTCCAACTACACTTTAGTTGCCGAGGCCTCGTTATTTACTTGTCAACATACGGAGTGTTCTATGGCTTTGTTTTGATCGTCAGCCCTTAACGCTGTGTTATCTGTATCAACACGGAATGCGATGAGTATAAATCCTATTGGATAGTAGGTTGAGTCAGTAAGATGCCATCAGCGACTTTTGACCAGATAGTCAATATCAGATACTCTAAGTTTAAGTAGGGACGAGGCGGGTCTATAGGCCTGGTCTTTCTAAAGAAGGTATCTACGGAAGCTGAATGGTCAGCCCTAGCTCTGGATTGGATACCTGGAGCGGTCTAAAAATTAATATAACGTTTTCATTCATTATCTTAGTCTATATATAAACAGAAAGTAATACAATTGTAAATAGTTACCGACACAGTCCACTAGATGGTATGTGTGTGCTTATTCAGCTTGTGATTTTTTTCTTGTTTCACATCTAGGAGACCTAAGGGAGGCCTCCGTTCTGTCCATCGTTCGTCGTGTAATACATATTCTATCGTGGGCCCTTCATAAGATTTTACCTTGGAGGTGTCAGTGCCGCTATCTGACCTGAGCTCGTGACAAAATTTGGAGACCTAAATGATCTTACAAATTGTACCGTTTGTTTTTTTCATTCATCAACTTTTCCCTTCTGCATCTGGGTTAGAATTGGTGAAGATTGACTCCGCTTGTCGACACAGGCAACAAAATGTAGCTTACTCTCTCCCACTCCCCCTGTAAAATCTGTGTCCTCTTACATGTCACCATTCTCTCCAAAGTGTAATTTTTTTGAACACGTTTTTTCTAATTACCTTGGTCTTTATCATTTTAATTGAGTCTACTTATACGTATTTAGACCGTTGATAAATGGGTATAGCATATGAGTTACAGACAATGCGTGCTGTTTTACACTATCTATTTTCGCCGTGTTATGGACTTCATTCGATTTTTCTAGCGTTCTGTTTCTCAGGTCTTTGCTTGAAACCAGTCACTAAGCTGTGTCCTGGCTACGTTCCATACTGCTGGATTTCGTTTCTAGGGTTGTTAGCAAATATAATCTCAACTCCTTGAGTTTCTCGCAGCAAAGCTGTGGGTGCACCTTGGATGGGTCAGACACATTGAGACCAGCTGGTTCTTCCAGGGCTCATAAAGTGATTGCTATTAATTGGATTAACTTGCCAGTGGAACCCCCTACATATTAAACTGTCTATACTGTTATTCCACTGCTGAACAAACTGTCAATGCCAGTGATCATCCCTGCGACCAGCCTTCTCAAAGCTTGGTCATTTTATTCCTTGCGTATCCAATGCACATATTCCAATATCTAGGCGACGTTGGCAAACAATAATATCCCATGTCCTTGCATTTCTCGCAGAGAAGCTGTGGGTGCACCTTGGATTGGTCAGACACATCAAGACCACCTGGTTCTTTCGGTGGTCTGGTGCTTCCAGGGTTCATTAACTGATTGTTGTTTTTTGGATTGACAAGTCAGCTTTCACTGTGCCAGAGAAACCCCCAACACAGTCAACTGGCAATACTGTTATTCCACTGCAGAACATGCTGTCAATGCCAGTGTTCATCTCTGCGACAAAGCTACTGCAATGCTTGGACATGCTATTTATACCCAAAGCATATATTCTTATTTCTAGAAGGTGTTTGCAATCAATAATATTATCCTATTGCCTTTCATTTTTCGCACTGAAGCTGTAGTTGGAGGGCGCGGAAAGTGTCAGAATAAGAGCCTCGTGTGCTAACACTGGGGGGCCGTCCCATATCGATTTTTCTCTGCATTTTTTTCTATGAAGTCAAGGTCGAACGTCACGATTACCCGTTCCCGTGCATTTCGTTTGGAGACGTTTTCTTACTGTAACTTTCGTGGGTCGTATCCCCGATGAGGTCTTCAGTGTTCCCCATGGCTGTAAACCGCATCCAATCTGTCTCAGAATATGACTGAAGTACGCCAAACAAGGGAAGATAAAGACAAAGTACTTCTATCGGCCGGGCCGCGAAAATACGCCACCGCTAGTCGCGTCTCTTGTGCCGCTGAATTAGCAGCGAGCGCTAGTGTGAAGACCTCCATTTTAAACAATGTACTGCTAAACACGACGACTCTGCTAAGTATAGCGCCACTAAGTAGCGCCACTAAGTAGCGCCACTAGGTAGCGCCACTAAGTAGCGCTTCAGAGTGGTTCATGCTAAGCGAGACACACAAGGAGGCATCTGGCTGGACCGGTTCCTCCACCAAACCCGGCACCGCCACCAAAAGGACCATAAAAGTCGGCATGTCGGCTTTTTGTTTAGTCTGCATTTGGCGCTTTATTCTTGCAAGGCACCGGCCTAGGAAGTCTTGCTTTATGCTTATATAACTCTTATGCTAAGCACGGAGCTCGATGATGAGTGACTATCTTATATATCCTCCTGGCCTACTGGTTTATTTACATAACATTTAGTTCGCACGGTATTAAATACTCCCTGAATTTGGCAGGAACTTTTTTTCTTTCAAGCTGATCGTTTCTCATTTTGAATCTCCCTAATATGTAGGGGTCTAAGATCTCGGATCTATGTATGACTATAGATTCCTTTCAATAATAATATAATTAGTACAAATGAGTCAAACAACATAAAATTGAATGACTATATATTATAACGTTACCCTTTTGGGTGAACAGTTAAATTGTACAGTCACTTAAATAACAAATAAATAAATAAATACATACATAATAAAAGAAAATAAGCCTAAACTACATTGCCATTCTTATTTTCGTCGCTTGCTTTTGAGGTGTGGTAGATCGTACATTGCAAATATTTTTTCGATTATTTAAATTTAAAAAAAAGTGGGTTAGTCTCCCCGCCCGGCCCCATTTTTATCACTGATGTCATGGTGACACCTCCACATTATTTAGATAACATGAGCTTCTCGTGTTGACATTCTTCTTCTTCTTTGCCCCCGGGTTCGGATAGGGCATACCCACTTGACGCATGCCTACCTCTTTGATGGAGGAAAGATTGCCCCGAATTGTAACACATGTGATGCCATACTAACTGTACAACATCTGTTAACTGAATGCTCTTTATATGATGGCTTAAGACTCCAACTGGGGCTAAGCCATTTGTATGACGAGCTTTTGTCCTATGACAACTCTAGAAAACTTCTTAACTTCTTGGAACGAGCTTACTTGATAAACCGATTTTAATACTCCTAACTATTCTCTCCACAAAACTTCATCAAAATTCCCACTGGCATGTTGAATGTTTGTGATATGTGTAGAATATTTCGTGTTGTTTATCTCTAACATTGATGCCCACAATATGCTGACCCTTGCTATGTTCTTCGGTCTACGATTCCATTACTCACTATGACGACTAACGCACTGGTTAAATGGTGCAACGATAAAATGATTCCCATATATCGACTATGGCTATGTTTTAATGACTATGACTAAGATGATCTACACATGTCGACTTGGGCAATGTTTTTCTACACCGATTATCGCTCTTATTTAACTGTTTTCAAAATAAACTTGGTATATACATCTTGGAGGCGCGAATAACCCTCGCTATTCTAAACGCCCTAAAGCCATAAATCAATCAATCAATCAATTCCCCCCCCCCCACAGTCCCACTAAATATGTATCCTCCCACTTGGCCCTGCCCTCCCTTGCTAGACTCCCGTATGACGACCACGCGACGTACAATGGATCTGATTCGGATGTGGTTTTTTTCTTCATCATCATGTTCCCCATTTCAACAATGTACTGCTAAACACGACGACTCTGCTAAGTATAGCGCCACTAAGTAGCGCCACTAAGTAGCGCCACTAAGTAGCGCCACTAAGTAGCGCCACTAAGTAGCGCTTCAGAGTGGTTCATGTTAAGCGAGAGACACAAGGAGGCATCTGGCTGGACCGGTTCCTCCACCAAACCCGGCACCGCCACCAAAAGGACCATAAAAGTCGGCATGTCGGGTTTTCCTGAATCAGTGATGTTTCTTATTACTTTGGTCTTGATCATTTGGTGTAGATCTACCCGGTACCACTCTAGTACCGGTACCTAGTTCTTGTCATGCAATGCATAACAGAGCCTTATCATTTCCAGATAACTTAATCTATGAATAGCTATAATAATACCTATTCGTGTTTGTAATTACTTGCTACAGCCATATTGTTCTATTGCCCAGATGTCGTTTGGGTCTGTTTCATCCCCTGCATCTCTTTGTATGTTGCCCTTATCATGCATGTACTGAGGGGAGGGGGGTTTGCTGTGTTGTTTTAAAAACAGTTCGAAGTTCGCCTAGGATGACTCTGCCTGTCATACGAAGTGACTGAATTGTGACGATCTTTGCGACCACAGTCATGCTTTGCTCTCGTAGCTCGAGGGACAGCTAGCGCAATGAAACCTCGTCCTACTCTGCACGCCGCTATCAGGAACAGGACGCCACACCTCATCGGCACCTGCAATATATACACAACATATAAGAAAGTTTTAATATGACTTTGTTTAATGCATGCCAGCCATTCCACCAAAAACGATGCCGAAAGGTTAAACGATCGGAAACAACACGAGGCAGGAATACATACATGCAGTTGCGCAACATCAGCTACATTCGAATACTCATTATAAATTAAGTTATTTACTGTCGATCATATTATCTCTTTTTATGCAATGGCACAACGACGTCATTTGCGATAGTATTGTTGTATCCAGTGACTAGACGTCATTGGCATCTTACGCACATACGTTGGAACTTGCATATGGTAAGATACACATACTGAATAAGCTAACGATAAATACGTGTGTTCTAGGGATGATTGATATCAATGCAGTCACGTATCGCTATTGACACTCTTTGTTGATAATAATAATATTCCACAATAAACATGATGCTACTAACGTCGATACAATTATCAGCCATGCTATTGTAAAGTGGAAGTTCTCAGGTCGGTGAGAGAGTATAGTTGGTTTAAGGCTAGTACAGTGCATATGCCTATATAGATAAAAGAACAATTGGCCAATAATGGAACCTTGGGCAACCCCGGACTACCTACTTTTATTAATACATACTTTTGTAACTACTATAATACCTTTTATTTAGGAAGGCGTTGTCGACCTCTGTTTTTTGTTCAGCAAATGTACTCTGTTTTGGATTGTTTCGGTGCCCCCTGAGGCTTCGTCACTTCGGCCATAGTCACCGGTATCGGTGGAAGAAGCGAGAGTCAACGATGTTATTGCCCCCCCCCCTCCACCCTACTTTTAATGAATACGTACCCTTATAACTAATATATTCAGTGCTTTTTTTCTAGAATACACTTACCGGTACGATCGGTATTGTGTTTCCTAGGACTGGTGTGCTGATAAGGTAATGCGTTATAGCTGGGCCTTTAGACACTGGAGGAAAATTCGCGACAGACGAAAAAAATTGTTTTTGATGAATTTGTATCATACATCGGCTTAATGCGAAGCATGTTGCATTGATAGCCCCTGACAGGGATTAGATCCTTTGACCATATGTTCGAGTACCGCGTAAACTAGTGACCATAGAATAGAATATCTAAGTGTCTTTAGTGATGTTTCATTGTGATAAGGCGGAAACTAAAACTCGGCACTGGTCCCGGTCAGCCCAATCCGGTCTCAACGCCCATTGAGTCCGCCCCTGGCTACCATGGCCATACACGAGGTGCATCTACCCACTAAAAGTTCAGTAGGTGAAGAATTCCAGTGTTTCTTTGTCTTGATGCGATCAGATCTAAGATCGTTGCTGATGACGTAAAGATGCAGACGACTCAAATTTCAGGTAAATTAGGAAATGTAAAATAAAATAAAATCGAATGAAAACAAACCCTCAGCTAGCTCAACTTTGGTTTGTTGTGGAGCTTGATGATTAGTACTATTAAAGTGATGCAAAACTGTCACACAAATATGTTTCCAATTTCAAAGGCAAAGAAGAACAAGCGACAAGATTAGGACATGACACTCCCCCCCCCCCCCCCTCACTGTCTCACTAAAGATCTCTCATCCAACACATTACATTCACCCCACAGTATCTACAATCCACACTACAATGTAGGCCATTCCTTGGTGGAGATACATTAACTATTAGCATAAGTTTGAATTCTGAAGTAAACATAAGCAAAAAGAAAATCACACAACAAATTTGATTTAAAAACCAGCTGGAATTTTAAAGAACTTGGGATTTCTGTATTCTACCGCAACAGTTACTAATGACGTGAAGATGCAGACGACTCAAATTCCAGATAAATTAGGAAATGTAAAATAAAATAAAATAGAATTAAAACAAACCCTCAGCTAGCTCAACTTTTGGTTGTTGTAGTGCACAAACAAATATATATATATGGAAATGTAGTTGTTGCTGAATAAAAAAATGAATTAGTGGTTGTAAAATATGGAAAAATTAACTTTATTGAGACTTTAAATATCTTCTTTTGGAAGAACCAAGAAATGAACTGTGCTTTACCTAGGGAGAAATAAATTACAAATTAGACATTAACATGTCGGTACTAGATAGTCAATACTGAGAATTACAATACACTTGGAAAACCTGTGCACAGCATCACAGCTCATGCACTCCTTGGATGGAACTGGATGGAAAAGAGGCATAATTTATTAATATTATGTATCATGACTCTTATACATCTCATCAATTTAGATTACTTTGGCATCATCTGGTAACGTGAGGTATCCCGTTTACTGTCAAATTTAGTACAGTAGTTTTAAACATAGAATGGTTTCAAAATAAAATAACATACATAAAAGATAATATAGTCTTAAAAAGTTAACATGTACACAAACATATAGTCCACTGTTAAATATGAACATAGAAAACAAACATCAAAGTACGTACGTAGAATCAGGCCACTGGATGCATTATAATATGCTAAATTGAGTTCTAATGTCAGTTGTCCCAAAACAACCTTGCAGCTATGCTTTAACAGTTACAGTTGCTTTACAGTTGATATTAGGTTTTCATTTTCAGGACTTACAGTCATACTTCATATGCGTACACAGGTTACGTATGTACTTGAAGTTGAAGTTTCATTTATTGGTATACATACAGTTGATAGAAGGTTTCCAATTTCAGGACTTACAGTCATACTTCATATGCGTACACAGGTTTCGTTTGTACTTGAAGTTGAAGCTTCATTTATAGGTATACATACAGTTGATAGTAGGTTTCCACTTTCAGGACTTACAGTCATACTTCATATGGGTACACAGGTTTCGTTTGTACTTGAAGTTGAAGCTTCATTTATAGGTATACATACAGTTGATAGTAGGTTTCCACTTTCAGGACTTACAGTCATACTTCATATGGGTACACAGGTTACGTTTGTGCTTGAAGCTTGAACCATCATTCGTAGGTATACATACAGTTGATAGTAGGTTTCCACTTTCAGGACTTACAGTCATACTTCATATGCGTACACAGGTTTCGTTTGTACTTGAAGTTGAAGCTTCATTTATTGGTATACATAAAGTTGATAGTAGGTTTTTACTTTCAGGACTTACAGTCATACTTCATATGCGTACACAGGCTACGTTTGTACTTGAAGTTGAAGCTTCATTTACTGGTAGACATACAGTTGATAGTAGGTTTCCTTTTTCAGGACATACAGTTACGCTTAATTTGTGTGCCAAGACTATGTTTGTGCTTGAAGCTTAAAGAACAACTTGAAGCTGAAGAACAAGGCTATGTTAAGTTTTTGATTGATTTTCATGTGATATGTCTCGTTGAATCTAAGACTAGATCTTTGGGGAGGGGAGGGGGTCAGAAAGTAGAGTGTAGGTCAATGCCCCCTTTGCCCCCCCCCCATGTTTGTACGCGCCTGTTTGAAGGTTGAATTGAAAATAAGAAGTGGTTTCTCGGTTCATTTTAGACTTTGAAGCCATTATACACGACATCTCCATTCGTCACTCTCGAGAAAACACAACTACAACATTACATCTATTTCACAGTATCTACAATCCATTGTCCCCCCCCCCCCACCACCCAAACATTGTGTGTGCATTGAAACGGCGCTTTCCAGGAAAACAGGAAAGTGAGAATATGAAAATTCTCTCATGCGGTTCCCGGAAGCTTCCCTTGACAAAATGTTGACATTCGGCATTTTCAACAAAGAACAGAACAAACCAAATAATCTTTCCTGAGAACTGATAGAGTAGTCGCGAAGATGGCGAAACTATTATATTGCCAATATATTTGGTAGAATTGTTACATGTAACAGTAATTCTTTCGCTTCCAGGCTAATCGTGGCGTACCGGCTATAGTGAGAGATTTAGTTGTACCGGTTACCTCATGTGTAAGCCTGGACGAGACCGAAAAAAGCCTGACTATATTATAATAATACCTACTTTTAATGAGGGCGTCACCGACATCTGGTCGCTTCAGCAGACGTACTATTGTTTCGGTGCCCCGTCAGGCTTCGTCACTTCGTCCATAGTCAGAGGTGCTGGTGAACTGAAGGAACGAGACTCAACGATGTTTTTGGGGGAAATGCAGGCTGGGAGATTTTCCCACCCCAGCTAAGAAATAACGCGAGTTATATATGTTTACGTAAAACAATTGATAAACTTAATGATTTTAAGATATGACAATTTGAAAAAGGAATTGAATGATTGTGCTGCACAGGTTTTTTTTGTGTTGATTAATTTCTAATTAGGTTTAGTCATTAGTTGCGAAGACTTCCTGCTCAGCCTGGTGGTGTCTTCTGTTGTGGGTGTCATCCGTTTGACTCTAGTTTCGAGACCCTTGGGGCATTGTAGGACAGAGTAGGCGGTGAGAGCTATTCGTGCTCGAAGGATCTAACCTAGCTTTTCGTTTTAAGTGGTATTTCTCCATAGGCCCTAAAGTAAATGAAGGTACTATCGCAGACCATATAACTGTTTCACTAGACAATTCAGTGATTATCTATAACCGCTGAAAACCTATTTCTACAAAACTCACACTTACTAACTATACGTTGGCCAGAGGCCTTCCTTGTTACCCATGGTTGCTTCTAAGTTCTAAAACACTATGTTTCACTACATAAGATGGTTTATAACTTTCAATCAAGCCAAATAAACTTCTCGCTCACATGTGGCTAGGATTGTCAAAACAAAAGGGTGTACTGTACTGCCATCTGCCGAGATTATGTAGCAATAACTTAAACCTCACTAGCTGTCAAGTAAATGAAATGTGAATGAAATTATGACGGTAAAGATAAAAATGTAGGTATAAGACGATATTGCAAGCACTGTAAGCGCACACTGTAGTTTTGTGAAGAGATAACCAAATCCAAGCAAGCGCACTTACTATGAACAAAGTTCATTTAAACTGAACTACGCATACCAAAACATAGAATGTTTCTTAGAAAAGAAACTGAAATATTTTTGATATTTTAAAAAAATTGTAAGATCATGTTTTTAATTTAACCTATATGAACACATTAAGAATTGAACTAGGTCTATGTTATTGCGCAAGGCACAGGTCATCTTCCACCAATTGTTTCATGATGTTATCATATTTCACTGCGCTCAGTCATAACAGTGCAGCATATCGTGTCGATGGGCATTTTTTCCCATCTGCTAAATAAACAAACAACCCAGCAAACAGAAAAAGCCTTGCCCGCAAGTCGCCCACACGCAGCGCCTGAACTTAGCCCATAGTTTGCCATGAGGGCAAGTTGGGAATGGGTGTGAGGGCACCATCGGGCATATGTCACACCTGAGCCCTCTGATCGCCCTTACGGCAACTTGCGGGCAAGCTTGCAGAGCGCCCACAGGAGAGTACTATTCTGCCCGCAACTCTCCTCTACTAACCCCTCATCTTGCCCACAATAGGACCACCTTGCCCACGCATGATAGTGCCTCACTTTACCCATACATTGCCCCAAGATACGGCAATAAAAAATACTGGTAATTGAAGGTTATGAGGAAGGTGGGTAAACAACCACACGAAATGTCTGGTACAAATATATATTTTTATTGACATGGAGAAAAAATTACAGGAAACATAACAAATCATAATGTACTTTACTTTACAGTAAATTTTAGTACCTATATAGAAAGAAAAGTACACATGTAGTATGTAAAAGGAAAATAAAATACATCTTCTTTTGTGTAGTAAACAGATAATATGTGGACATAATAATGGAATATTTGTTAAGCCTATCAATAATTGCAATCCAATTATTCAAATTATCTAAACTTTGGTTGTACTTACATCTTAGACATTATGGTTGTACATGTAGTATATAAAAGGAAAATAAAATACATCTTCTTTTATTGTAGTAAGTAGTAACACATGTTCTTTTGTGAAGTAAACAGGGATATAAATAATGGAATATTTGTTAAGCCTATCAATAATTGCAATTCAATTATCCATAATATCTAAATTTTGGTTGTAGGCCTACTTACATTTTGACTTATGGGTGAATACTAAATATAAACAATTCGCGAAATTTAGCTTTGCATTTTTCCAAACATATGTAGAAACCAAATCTGAAACAAATTATATTGTTGGGAACATGCTGGAAATTGGTATATTGATCATCATCAGTGCTGTTTTACAATTATTTTGGAATGCCACTGATTTCAAGTATAGTACTGTATATATGAAACAAAACACATTCGAGTTATTGGCAAGGGATAGCATTTCCACGTGCTTTTATAATCACCCTTATATCACATTTGTTTGATCAACGTTAACTAGGCCCTATAGAAAAGAAAATTTACCATACAAGTTGGAAATATGAACGTACTGATAAGTTGTTGCGTAGTTCATGGAAAGTTTAGGTTTACTCAGCTAAATTATGTACAAGGAACATATTAACTGCTTACCAACTGACAGTAATTTAAAAATCGAGAATGACATGTCATGATGTGGCACCTCACACGATGAGTCACAAGAACATGCGTCACAATGAGCCATAACACTAACCAACACAATGATAGTTAGTAACTCTCAAAATCCAGTACATTGTCATCATATAGGTCTAAGTCTTCATTTGTACGTAATTCATCATCAGTCTCTGAGACTGGCTCGTCACGCCATTCCCGAGGTCCAGAAGTCTTCGTGAACCTATCCGGGGCATCATCACCATCTTCCATGTCGATGTTTGCATCTCTGCCTTCATTCTGTACATCTTCTGCGGCCTGCAGAGTGGGTTCTTGAACGGGCCGAATTTCTTCATTCTGGATAGCAGCTTCGTTTCTTTTTATTTCGCTCAGAACGGCCCCCCTCGCGGTCTCGAGACCCACGTTCGTAGCCACGGCTTAATAATCCGGTCTATGTCTGATACAGATGCTGTGCTATGTTGCTGTTTCACTGGAACTGGAAATAAAACATAATTAGCTGATGTGAAACTTCCAAGCAAACAATAAGCTAAGGTATAAATTAAACAAGTCGTTATTAACAGTTTTAAAATACAAAGGAGACTAGAAAATAGAAATCAAAGTAGGCCTAAACGTAATGTGTCATACTCATACGCAAAAGTAGAAATTGATAGGTATGAAAACATATTTTCATACAGTTGTATTGTATAGAATTAGCTACAACTTTGTCGCTAAACAATATCCGAGACGCATACTTTTTTTTATTTATTTGTCGATGTGCGCCGTACGGTTTATCTCCTGCATGTATACATGTATTTTTATCTTGTAAGCAATGCCCTTTTATTAAAACTTGACACACGGCTATGGCCGGAAGTGGGTGGGAGGGGGAATCTGCCACTGGCGAGGTGCGCCGCCGCAGAGTAGATGAAACAAGTTACAAGTTACAAGTGCTAATTACAGACAACATATAGTGCAGGTGGGCAGTAAGTAACAGCACCGGGCCAAGAAAAATGAGAAAAAGTATGGTTTGCGCTAAATTCCAGCCCTGCTTATAACGTACGTACCTCGTATCATGTCTAATACAAGGAAAAGTGAGCGGATGGACGTCTTGCCTTCCACATTGAACTGCCAACGCACTTGCTCAGATACGGATTTGGAAAGTACCCGGTTCAAGACTGCATGCGTTGACTCAGCTAGGGTATGGCCTGTATACGTAGACAAAAAGTTAACCTGTAATAAGGGCACTTTATTAGTATAATATAATAGCAGTTCTATAGGCCCAAAAAAGTATGATATTTAAAACAAAAGAACCTAACCACTAAACATTAGCACTAGGCCCTACCTATACTGTGGAAAGTGTCTTTTCTAGGGCTGCCCAACGATAAAAAAATTCATATCGAAATTGCGGATGTAATTATCGATATCGTATCGCGATATCGACTTTTTTAAACTCGGTATCGATATTGCCGATATCGTAATTTTTTTCTTCAAACCAGCCAGAGGCCATTCATTATAAACAATTTAATGTGAATCATTTAACGTCGAAATGTTTTACTATGTGCGTCAATTTGTGTGTTGTATTATTAAAAATGTATCCACAAAACAGCGATGTTGTGATTGGGGTGACGTGACGTGAGTGAGATCGCGCGACGAAAGACGAGTAGGTACCAACGAAAATGTTGCAGTGTATGTATCACAAAGATGCAGAGCCACAACACTTATACCTAACTTTTTTTTACGATAGTTGACACTTGATCGATATCGCGAAACATACGATATATTAATTCTATGTCGATACCAAATTATTTTTCTATTATCGATATCGTATCGAATTATCGATATCGTTGGGCAGCCCTAGACTATTTTCATTACCATCATGAATGCTACTGAGCAGGTCCTGTTTCTGTTAGTGGTTTCATCATGGAATAATAAACAATTTACTGGTATATATTGGCGTCCTGTGCCAATTACTGACGACTGTTGCAGTTACTCCTCCGACATTACTTGAGTCATTACTTCTCAGGAAAAAGAAGAGTAATCCAAATTCAAGTTTATAGGCACACGCTCATCCAATAATCTAAGGTGTTAATTTATATTATAATCTTGGAAAGCGGGAGCTACGAACGTGAGTCAAATACACGCTTTTTGACAGATCTAATATTTAGTAGGCGGATTTAGGCCTGTTATACATAGGGCCTACACACCTTAAATAAGGCTGGGAGAAAACGTTTAGTTTTGTTAACGTTTATTTTTCCAAATTTGGTGCATTTTAACGTTTAAACGTAAGACCCCTCATGTTCACAGAATGTAACATGACTTCACACACTAAACTATGCCTCGTCGGCTTGTCGCCTGGTCCCCGAACTTGCCTCCCCCTTCAACCCCGTAAACAACGTCATCGGTTACCTGTTAGAGCTGTGACATCGGAAAAATCAGCGAGTATGGGTTTTTGGGTCGGCGGGGGAGCCCTGGGGATTGGTCGAGCGGGGTAAAGGAGATGGCTAAACGACGTGTATGAATATTTGTACACGTTTATTTTCGAGCGGGCATATATACGTTTAAACGACTCAGCCCTAACCTTGAATATCACGATTGTATTTACAATCATAAAAAGTACTACAGTACATAGTAGGCCGTTTCTTAGAATTTCCACCTTTACATTCAGCTACGATACCCGGGAAGTTGACAACTTGAGTACTAACTATATTTTCTTAATAATCCATAAGTTGGCTTACCCTCTTTTGAATTCCGTCGGATCATTCAGCAGTACATTTAAGCCCAGTAGCTCTTGAATGGTTCGACAGGGAAGGCCGACTATGTAATCCGCTGATACTACGCCACCTTGAAGGCTTGGTTGTGAATGGGATGGCTGATTGCGGATGTTGTTTTTCATCATTCTTATATCTTGGCTCAACTTTTCCACCAATGCCAAAATCTGTTTTGAGGTTGCTGCAAGTCAGAAAGTACAAACATTAACAAATTGTCTTTGTTAGGCTATATAAGACAGGAGTACGATGGGTGCATGGAGGGAGGTGTCGAGGAAAGATATGGGGAGGTTCTTACTTATGGGACGCACAGTCCCTGAATGGAATGAGCTACCTGGTGACTTGGTGGGGAGAGGATAAATTTAACTATTTAATTAATAAATTACTTAATACGTCAGAGAGGTTGGGGTACCGGGGACTGGGTCGGTAGTTGGCTGGAGCTCAGGGGGATCGAAGGATGACTTGGAAGATGAGGGGAGAGTGGTTACCTCGCCACCGCCTGACTGCATGAGTAACAGTGCGACTTCAAACAACAACAGGACACACACTGAACTGACTTGAACACACTGACTGAACACACTTGACTGAACGAACAAAGGGATACTTAAATTACTGAATTACTAAACACTCATGATTGGATGAGTGTGCAAGAGACTGTAAAAGGCCTATAGGCTAGCATCACCTATTTATTCACAAAATTATGTATGTAGGCGGTAGGCCTAGGCCTACCTTGATCCAGTACCCGACTAGGCCTATTTAGTATTTAGTATTTGGCAAGATTGACGATGTGGGAAATAACTACAATTAAGCCTAGTTCCACTGTCTGGCCTTCAGGAGTGGTACGTCCCACTCCTCCCCAAGTAACGCTGTCCCATTCCTATCTACGCTACGCTGGGTAGGCCTAGGCCTATCTATTAGCCTAGGCCTAGCCTATGCAATCCTACAATAAAATAAGCAATATGACAGGTATTCAGCTCAGCATTTAGCGTGGTACTTTCGCGTGGTAAACGTGGTAGGGAGCAAAACATGTAGGGTAGGCCTAGGCCTAGCCTACCATGTGCCTGTCAAACGAATAAATATCTATCTAGCCTATCTACTTGTTACATTGACATTCTTGAATGATTCAAAATGAGGCTAGACCAAGGGCCAAGGCTATGTACAAGATCAATGTGAAAGAAGATTATTACTTATTATTATACAGTCCAAGTTAGGTTATGTAGGCCTAGTTATGCCTGGCCTCCCGCCTAAATTAGGTAATGACTTTCTTTAACTTACCTGCTAGTTATTCGTATGTTTCTTCATTTTCACTCAACAGAACCTTCCAATAACATCTTCCAAGAACAAAACAGAAATCTCAACAGCAATAACGTATTTAAAACCGTCAACATAACCACGAACCGGCAAAAGAAGCGAGGAAATAAAACTGTTGCGTCAGCGTCATCCAAACCGAAGCAGGAAATTTCTTGTTCAAAACCGATTACCAACAGAGAAAATAAAAAAGTAGCCAGCCTACTGTAATTCTCAATTACAATAATGTGATAATCTAATTTATTTAAAATTTATATACAATTTAGATAATGCATATAATATGTAACACAGTAATGACGTTCGCCAGAGAGTGTTTTACAAATTACTACAACACACAATCACGCATTATTTCTTGCTTGCATGTTGTGCAGGTTAGTGATGGTGACAAAGAGATGGCCGGGAGGTTTGAATTTTAACCATGGTTGTTCACTTGATATTCACTTATAGTTCCTTTATTATAGAACATTAGCTAATTAATAAGTATTACAATATAATAATAGTATTCTAATACTCAGTTCACTTCTATAACAACTGTTACAAATACAAACACACAATCACTTTGGGTATAGCTACAAGTAGACCATATTTAATTCAATACTGGAGGGGATTTTTACGTGCCGCTCCGCACATTTTGTGCAGTTCTTGTGCAGTTTAAATTGCATCAAAACATAAAACATGGAAACTTCATTATTTATTTGTCCTTTGTATATCAGTTTCATAACTGAATAGGATATAGGCATTAATAAATAAATATATGATCAATTTATAATAATTGATTGATTATAATACATATGATTGCGTGAGTAAAGTGGGGATATAGTCTGTAAGGTCAGTCCCATGCTGAAAAAAACGGTGGCAACCCCCTACATTACATGCTTATTGTGGCTCGATTCTCGAACCAAATATAAATACTGCAAAATTTATTAGAAATCAAAGGAAATTAAGTGATAAATATAAATGGTATAAATAGTTTTTGACATCGCGGGTAGAGTGAGGGTTGAATTACCGTAATTCATGGGCAAAGTGTGGGTGAGGTTCACTGCAATAACATATTTTTCATTCTCACGTTGCCCTCATCTTGCCGTTACGGCATATGTGGGGCAAAGTATAAGAAGCTTTGCCCTCATCTTGCCCTTACGGCATATGTGGGGCAAGATATACGAAGATTGTAAGAATATAACGCCCATACCTCGCCATCACATTGAAGTAGGGGCTAAATGTGGGCTCATATCATTTTACCAGCAACCCGAAGTAACCCACTCCATCGCCCTCAATAATCCCACCAGCCCCATTGCCTGCCCACACCTTTTGTTTGCTGGGAACGTACTCTTAGCAGAGATAGGCATTAATAACCTGGATGTTTTGTTTCCTTTAAACATCTATGGATTTTTAGTAAAACAATTCTTCTATCTGCAGTCCAGCAATTATATTAGCCATATCTTTTGCGTCCTGAGTTAAATATGTCTTGCCTTCATTTGGTGTGTGATTCAGCTACCACTATGGCAGTTCCTTTAAGTGCTCGTTTTGCATTCCATACCGCGTTTCTCGGCTAGTATCCCACGAACTTGACTATCATAGGCCTCTTGCCTCTCTAAGCTTGTATGAAATGAGTTCTGGAGACAAGACATGTCGTGTCTTATTTACTACGTTTACTTACGTACTAGCAAGAACGATATTAGTAAAAGTTCCCACAGCCGTTTCTCACTTAGGATGTCAAAGTGGTTTACAGAGTGAATGTTTTCTGGCAGTAATGACACTTCAGCACCTCACTGCACTCATACTTCAAGTATGTATGTATGTATGTTATCTTTATTCACAACAGGGCATACGCCCCACAAGTGAAGTGACGAGTCGGTTCAGAAATGTAGCTTTTCAGGCACTTTTCAAATTTGTACGTTTTTGCAGTCATATTTAATATGGGTCCCAAGGTTACGCTTGTGCTTTAATACTCATACTTCAAGTATGTATGTATGTATGTTATCTTTATTCACAACAGGGCATACGCCCCACAAGTGAAGTGACGAGTCGGTTCAGAAATGTAGCTTTTCAGGCACTTTTCAAATTTGTACGTTTTTGCAGTTATATTTAATATGGGTCCCAAGGTTACACTTGTGCTTGAATCTCTTGCTACAGTTTAGACACTGAAACCTGGAGCTCTTCTGTGCGTCCTTTACGGCAAGCTAGCAGCCAACGTGACCTAGCTAAACAATTCAAGCCATTAGTACTATTAAAGCGATGCAAAACTGTCAGACAAATATGTTTCAAATTTAAAAGGCAAAGAAAAACAAGCGACAAGAGTAAAGCATGGCACTTCCCCCCTACCCCTCACTGACCCACTGAAGATCTCTTCTCCCACTAGGCCCTGCCCTCCCTTGCTGGACTCCCTAAATGGTTACCCCCGTGATGTATAATGGATCTGATCTGATTCCGAAGACCGTTATATAACCTAGGCTGTATAGTTCAAATAATCAAAGGAACTTGCATGGGTCCTCGAATTTTGGATTTAGTGAGGCTGTGATACCTTAAGCTATATCGCTCATAATGTTGGGTTTTTGCCGCCACATTGTCGTCTAGTTTATATGGGGAAGTATGGGGAAGTGCAACTGTGTCGCGATCCATGTGGGCCGGCAGTTTTCGCCTGGTAGGCCTAAGTGGACCTACAACATGTCGAAGGAAGTGATAGCTGGTTAAGCTTATTTATAGGTACACTTGTCATATAATAGGAGGAAGATCAAAAGAAGATGGTTGCATACCCAATTGTACAGGAGTAGGGCAGCCTAAAGAGTGGACTCTAAATAGCTTGAAGATTTGCAAAAAGGAGAACAAGAGAGTGTTTTTTTTTTAGGAATTTTACCCGGAATTATTGAAATGGTTCTTGTGGCTAGTTCCACAGAACAGCTCTTTAACTGTATTTACTTCGATTAGGTTCAAAAGCAAGACATTATTCCACTGAATGTTGTGAACGAATAACTCGATACTGAAGATCAATAATAATAATTGTAGCTATTTGCTTTTGTAATCACTTGCTGCAGCCGTAATGTTTGACTGCCCATACATTGTCAGGGTCTGTCTCATCGCACCATGTCTTAGGCCTCATCGTGCACACCACACTCATGTTGACTCTCTGACGTCACCGTTGTGTGTCACCATGTATGATCGGACATATATCCATGGAGTGGATAGAAACTAACGGCTTACCTTAAATATCTCGACAGCTACTAGACAGAAAATAGTATTAATTATGCTTGTCTACCGCGATGTCCCCCTCCCACCACTCCCTATCATATACCTTCATGGAATGACTGTTACCTTGATGAGGCGTCTGTTTCGTCTCTGTTTGCTCTCACACCTGCCTTGCTCGTTGCTGCTGTTCTGATATAGTTGGCAATACGGCATTCGCCTCTGGAAGATTCTTAATATTCATATGACGTGTACTAATTTGAGACATTAATTTAAATTTCAATTATTTATTTTTCATATCATTCATGTCAGTCGTAACATTATCAAGGAATAATAATGAATATCACAAAATTATAACCATACTTTTCAATTGGCTTGTTCACGGTTGGCTCGAGGCAGAGCACTCGTTTGACTCATGGCTATCTCCTTAATAGAGAAAAAGTTGTCCCAAAATTTGACACTTGTGACGTTACTCTGACTGAACGTCACATATTGTCAGAATGTACCAAACACTATATGTTGAAAA
Organism: Isoperla grammatica; assembly: GCA_945910005.1. Taxonomy (NCBI): domain Eukaryota; kingdom Metazoa; phylum Arthropoda; class Insecta; order Plecoptera; family Perlodidae; genus Isoperla; species Isoperla grammatica. The sequence goes on from OX246745.1 coordinate 27,234,618, forward strand.
CACAATTGAACCTTTCCCCGTTGTATGTAGAACTTCTGTCATACAAGAATTGTTATAAACTTTTAAAATTTCTTGTCCACACACAGTTTTTCCAACAACTTAAAAACAAAATTCAATACAACCAATATTAAATATAAAATTTATTAAATTTCATTAATATAACACTCGGCGGCTGTGTAAGGCACTGCACGTCACATTTGGTTCTTCTTGCCTTTTGTCATGGACTCATGGTGTAAGTAACGACTTGTAAACCTATTGCAATAGATCCTAGCACAGTCTGTGTTCTTTCTTTCTTTCTTTTTATTAGCATTTTGCATTACACTCATAGGCATGTCAATATAACAGCGAGTATTAAAATTTGTCAGTAAGTTCTAGATACATACTAATATCATTAAAGAGACAAATAAAAACTTAAGTAAATTAATCCTAGTGTGTACAATATTACTGTCCTAACTCTGTAAATATTACAAGGTGCACAGTTAGTTAGAGTACAATACATTTATCATAGGCACAGTCATTATAAATATACCATGCCAGGTATAATACATTGCTCACTAATTTATAGATACAGTAACATAGAACATAAGGCACCATAACTACTCTAATGTACAATCTAATCTAATAAAAAATCTAAATTAAAAATTAAACATCCATCCAATTTGTATACATACTATATATTAATAATAGTAGCTTAATGCATAATGTATAATATTATGGTTCACAACAACATCATCGGTGGTTAGTCTATGCGTCTAAGAATTCCTTGACTGAGTAGAAACTATGTTCTAGTAGAAACCTCTTAATTTTAGTTTTAAATTGAAGCCTGGAGTCATAATTTGTAAGTTCTTCTGGCAATTTATTGAATAATTTGACACCAATGATTACTGGATCATTATCTAACATTCTTAGTCTATGGTTTACGTGGTGCAACCTGTTTTCGCCTCTAGTGTTAATAGAATGAATACTGCCATTTAATTGGAAGAGGTTGGGGAAATCTTTAACAAACATAATAACTTCAAGTATGTACAAGCTTGGCACAGTTAATATTTTTATATCTTTAAACACTTGTTTACAAGAGTCTCTAGGTGCCATGTGTAGCATGTATCTTAAAGCTCTCTTTTGGAGTGTAAATATTTTTGCTACATTTGCACTGTTACCCCAGAATAATATACCATATGAAATTAGGGATAGCACATTTGCAAAGTAAACTGTTCTTTAAGCATTGGTATTGCATTGTGATGCTAATGTCTTCATCATGAAGCAAGTCGAATATAAGCGTTATGATAAATCTGTAATATGGGATAGCCATTTTAATTTAAAATCTAATGTGATACCAAGAAATTTAGCTTGGTCAATTAAGGTAATAGAGATATCATTATGACTCATTGTAATACTTGTATCAGATTTCCTTCCCCCTGCTTGAAAATTCAGTATTTGTGTTTTTTGGCAGTTAAATTTCATTTTATCTACGGTAAACCAAGTCTCTAACTCTTTTAAAATAGATTTAAATTTAAGTATAAGTTCATCAAATTTGTTTGCAGTTATGACAACACTCGTATCGTCTGCAAAGAGTACTGCTTTACAATCTTCAGTAAGATTTACTGTTAAGTCGTTAACATACAGACTGAAAAAAACAGGGGCTAAATTTGATCCTTGAGGTACACCACTGCTTATGTTTTCCCAGCCCGATGAAATGGTGCTGTTGTCAGCACATCTTATATCAACACGCTGTTTCCGATTGGTGTGGTACGATTTTACCTATGCTCCGGCTGTACCCCTTATCCCATAGTATTTTAATTTCTCTAAAAGAATGTCATGATTAAGAGTGTCAAAGGCCTTGGATAGATCATATAATACTGCCCCAACTACTAGTTTATTGTCTAATGCCTTATTGACTTCATCGATTAGCTGAAATGCAGCTGTCATAGTGGAATGTTTCTCCCTAAATCCATGTTGCTCATCGCATAAAATACTATTGGTTTTCAAAAAAGGGTGAAGTCTGTTGAGGAACAACTTCTCAAATACTTTGGATAGTGTTGGTAACAATGCTAAAGGCCTATAATTTGCGACATCAGTTTCATCCCCTTTTTTAAAAAAATGGTTTAACTACAGCATATTTTAATCGGTCAGGGAATATTCCCATTTCAAATGAGCAATTACAGATATGAGACAGGGGCTCTGCAATTAAAGGACCACTGCCTTTAAGGAGTACATTTGAGATTTTATCCCATCCCGCTGATGTTTTACTTTTAAGACTTGTAATAATATCTATAATTTCACCAGGGGTTGTCAATCCTAAAGTAAGTTCAGGAATGGCACTACGATTGAGTTTATGAAGGTTTTCTTTACACTGCTCTGCAGTGTTGACTTTACTGTCTACAAGTTTATCAGCTATTGTAGTATAGTATTGGTTGAAGGCGTCAGCTATTTCCTGTTCTACACTGATTTCTTTATCGTCAATTTTGAGTTTGCCTATAAGAGTTTTACCTACAGTTTGCTTTCCAGTTAGATGGTTGAATACGTTCCACGTAGTTTTAATTTTACTGTCCGAATTTATTATTAGCTCCGAATGAAAAGTTCGCTTAGCTTTTTTTATGGTTTTGTGTAACTCTTTCTTGAATTCATTGTAGAAAGTAATAATCTCTTCACTTGAATTAATTTTACTCTCCCTATACAGATCACGTTTTTGTTGGCATGAATCTTTTATTTCGGCAGTTACCTATCCCTTATACGCCTTTGAGTTATCTTTAGGTCGACAGCATTTTAAAGGAAAATGCTGTTCAAATAATAACTTAATTTTTTGGAGGAAATGGTTAAATTTTACATCTACGAGTTTTGGTGGTATGCTATATAAAGTTGACCAATCGACTTTAGCCAGATCACAAACGAAATCCTGAACACTATCAGGTCTGAAGGATCTTTTAAATATGTAATTCAATCTACCAGCTATGTTACATTTGGTCATTTCTAGTGGTACAGTAATTAATTGCCCATTATGATCTGACAACCCTGATTCAACATTTGTAATGTTATGTGCTGATGGAAAATTGGTTATAACATTATCGATAGCTGAACCAGAATCACAAGTCACTCTAGTTAGATCATAATTAAGTGCAGACAGGTTATATAATTCAAGTAGATTTTCTAGAACAGATCTATTTGTATTTACCACTGCGAAATCTATGTTTATGTCTCCACAAATTAAAATGTGTTTCTTCTCATGGCATAATATCTAAATTAATTTTTCAAAATGTCGTATGTATTGTTTAATGCTTGAACTACTGGGGGGGCGATAGATAGTGACAAGTACCAGCGGATCTGGCAACAGTACTTCAATAGCACATAATTCTAAGAGCTGTTCTATTGATTGCTCTTCTATATCATGTCTTATTTTGTTATTTAGTTTCTTAGACTCTCTAGTATAAATGGCGACTCCTCCCCCTTTAGAATTTTCTCTAGTGAAATAAGATGTCAACTAGAAATCGTTAATATAGACAGACTTTTCTTGGTCGGGCAAAAACCAATGCTCTCCCAGACAAAGAATGTCTATCGTTTCAGGTAACGAATCCAAAAAAAGTTCAACAAGTTCGGTTTTGTTGCATAAGCTCCGGATATTCTGATGGAATACATTGATGACATTGGGCTGAGATTTACGTGAGTTTTTATGGAGAGGCCAAATTTTTTTATTTTTTTGGGGTCTAGCGCAGTTTTTAAAGGGCTTAATTTTATTGGATGCAATTTTGTTCTCCCTAGCATCATTGGTTATTACGTTGGCAGTACTTGTCCTTCGACAGTACGAAAATTTACTACATTAGATTTACTGAGGACTTTATGATTTACTTTGGTGACTCGGGATGGTTGTTTCCTGGAGGGGATTGTTTTCTGGGGCACTACCGTAGTGCTAGTCTCATGGTTTGACTTGGTTTGACTTGGCTCCGCGTCCATCAGCGCCTGGGCCACCTTTCCGTCATCATTGCTAGTCTTGGGCTCCGCGTCTATCAGCGCCTGGGCCACCTTGTCGTCATCATTGCTGGTCTTGGGCTCCGCGTCTATCAGCGCCTGGGCCACCTTGTCGTCATCATTGCTGGTCTTGGGCTCCGCGTCCATCAGCGCCTGGGCCACCTTGCCGTCATCATTGTTGGTCTTGGGCTCCGCGTCCATCAGCGCCTGGGCCACCTTGCCGTCATCATTGCTGGTCTTGGGCTCCGCGTCCATCAGCGCCTGGGCCACCTTGTCGTCATCATTGCTGGTCTTGGGCTCCGCGTCTATCAGCGCCTGGGCCACCTTGTCGTCATCATTGCTGGTCTTGGGCTCCGCGTCCATCAGCGCCTGGGCCACCTTGCCGTCACCATTGTTGGTCTTGGGCTCCGCGTCCATCAGCGCCTGGGCCACCTTGTCGTCATCATTGCTGGTCTTGGGCTCCGCGTCCATCAGCGCCTGGGCCACCTTGTCGTCATCATTGTTGGTCTTGGGCTCCGCGTCCATCAGCGCCTGGGCCACCTTGCCGTCATCATTGTCGGTCTTTCCCTTGGTTCCCTTTGCTCTCGATTCTTCATCTGTCTGCTTGAGTTTTTTGGTAGGCTTCTGCATAATAACTCTGGAGATGGCTTCGCAAAGTTTCCTTTTTCCACTTTGGTTTAAATGCAGACCATGTTGTGTGTAGTCTGTTCTGGTTAGTTGGATACAACTAAGGTTGATGTAATTAACTTGTTCTACTACTGTTTCTAGTAACTTGTTTTCTAGTAAGTCATTTGTTAACTTGATTTTACTGTTTAGGTACAGTTTGTCATACCTATAAAGTATCGAGGTGACCAGTGTTCGGTTTCTGTTTTTTTTTAATCAGATTGAGTATTGGGTCTATGATGTTTTCGTTAATCTGGAGTAGCTGATTTGCTGTCACCTTGGTAGGGCCATTGTTTGTGTTGATCATTGGAATACGATCCATAGTTTCAATGTCATTTGTGCCTCCTATGATGACTTTGATTTCATCCTGCACAAAATGTTTCTCCAACCCATCAACGACATTCTTTACTTTCGCATTTGGTTTAAAAAATGAGCTTACTTTGAACTGGCTGTCCAGCCCTAGCTGTTCTTGCAGACCGTGCTGGAGGTTGCGCCAATGGCTATCTGCTTCTATTGAGATCATTTTCTTGCAAGTGAGTTCCGAGCTTGTCCGCATGTTGTCCGATTTTTGTGGCCATCGAGACTCTTTCATGCTAGCACTTTTTTTAGAAGCAGATTCACTAACTTGGGATTCTGCATAGTAGTCCCGTAAGACGTCGAAACGGTTCCTAGTTGGCAAGCAGGGTTGTGTAGGCCTAATTGGGACTCCATTTCCCAGATTTTACCATTTCCCATGAATCGTTGTCTTCCGAGTCTACCCTAACCTCTGTTCTCGTTACCGGTTCAAGGTTTGAAGAGCCCGCCTGCGGCGCCATCTTCTCGCTGGTGCGTGAGGTTGACGACGTTCCCGACTGCCACTGGTTTGAGTTTAGATGGCGGCGGTTGGCAGTGTTTGTGGCTTGCTTCGCGTTCGTTGTCTAGTGGTGAAGTTTGAGGTTATGTAGGCCTGAGCCAAGTCCATGGCACCTAATTTCCTGTTGCACCGATTTAATGGTATTCAATACGTGCTGTATGTTGATGGATGATTCGTAACTTTGTTGTTTGAGTCGGTTTATTTCATTAGTAAGATCTATGACCGCAGTTAGACACTCGCACAACCTAGGGGTCGGGGCTAAGCCTAGGCCTAGACCCACGCCCGAGTTAGTTAAACGCGATTCCGTAGAAGAAGAAATATTCTCGTTATGCGTATTTATTACCACTTCACTGTAAGAACGCACTGTATCACCTTTAAACATTTTACTTGCAGAATTCGCTTCTTTTGTCGAGCTATTGTAGAAAACGATCGAGCTATCTAGCCACTTGTAGTCCTCATCCGCCATCTTAATCCTCCCTCTCTAGCATGTTTAAAGTCAGGAAGCCATCACAAATACTATGTTATCACAAGAGTAACCACTACACCCTCTAAAGCCACGAACCGACAGAGGTTACAGAGGTTAACACAAATGCGAGTGTGACCAGAACAGGAGAGACCCGGTCAAGTGATCAAGTGATCGAGCAAGACTGCGCTGTTGTGACGAAAGGAGACCCTTCCCCCCCCCCCCCCCCCACTGCCCCACTGAAGATTTCTCCTCCCACTTAGCCCTGCCCTCCTTTGCTGGACTCTTCTTATGACGTCCTCCGCGACGTTCAATGAATTCTTTTCGGATATTTCGTCGCGGCTTTTCATCTCATATATCTCCCACTCATCTTCTCGATTATCCAAAGTTGCAAAAGTATGGGACGTTTTAAACTATATGGATTTGTATACTATATATACAATAGATAGGGGTAGGCTCTAAGAGAGTCATAGGGTGCTTACGGAAACCTCTCGAGTTGAAGATATCAGATGGATCTGGTCACGTGATGGATTTGATCAGATTCCCTGAACTCATGTCTGTTTCCGAACGAAAAGTTGTAGTTGTCTATAAATCTTAATATAATTATAAATAGTGCTTCCGAAATTAATCTTATTTAATTTACTTTCTATATGAAATTCATCGAAATGTTCTTGAATGTCTTCAAATAATTCTTAAATCCCACAAATCCAACATTGTGCGTCGTCCATGATGGCAATACAGCCTAAAGTTTATAGGCGTTAATTTTGAAAAGGCGGTGAAACAGGCCATGGTGCGAGATCCAACCCATCAGATCCTTCTTTCAGCAAAAATACTAAGATCGGATCGGATCACTTGATCGGATGGATCCGTGAAGGTTTTCGAACAGAGGTACTTGCAATCTTGTATGTTTCCGAACGAACAGATCCGTTCCGTTCAACCAGAACAGGGTTTCCGTAAGCACTAATAGTTACTCCCGCCGTTTTTCCGTGCTTGCTTGAGGTTCTTCTCTTTGATAATCAGAGCACTAACATAACTTGCAACTCAGCTCACTTTCAAAGCTAGTATTTGTTATATTTTATTCCAAGATTCCTGCACACGAAAAATGCCACCATAAGTCGCAGCATTGGCAGAAAATTCCATTAGCCACTTTTTTGGCACAAGACTTCCATTTAGAATTCACCATTAATTTATTATTTTACCGTCCGTAGCTCAGCTAGAATTGCTCATACCTACCGCCATGATGCAACAGCTTGTACTCTTAAACATGACGATATGAGACTCATGCCAGCATGTTTACAATCAGGAATACGTCACAAATACTGTACGTAACCACAAGAGGCCAATACAACCTTGAAAGCCACTTGTACAGCAAACCGACAGTAGAGTTAAATCACGAATGCGAGATGCACACCAGTGACCACCGACCCGTCTGGGCCCGGGATAGGCCCAGATTTACTCTGCTAGTCGTAAGAGGCGACGAAAGGAGACCCTCCCCCCCCCCCCCCCCCCCCCACTGCCCCACTGAAGATTTCTCCTCCCACTTAGCCCTGCCCTCCTTTGCTGGACTCTTCTTATGACGTCCTCCGCGACGTTCAATGAATTCTATTCGGATATTTCCTCGCGGCTTTTCATCTCATATATCTCCCACTCATCTTCTCGATTATCCAAAGTTGCAAAAGTATGGGACGTTTTATACTATATGGATTTGTATACTATATATACAATAGATAGGGTTAGGCTCTAAGAGAGTCATAGGGTGCTTACGGAAACCTCTCGAGTTGAAGATATCAGATGGATCTGGTCACGTGATGGATTTGTTCAGATTCCCTGGATCTCATGTCTGTTTCCGAACGAAAAGTTGTAGTGTTCTATAAATCTAAATATAATTATAAATAGTGCGTCCGAAATTAATCTTATTTAATTTACTTTCTATATGAAATTCATCGAAATGTTCTTGAATGTCTTCAAATAATTCTTTAATCCCACAAATACCACATTGTGCGCCGTCCATGATGGCAATACAGCCTATAGTTTATAGGCGTTAATTTTGAAAAGGCGGTGAAACAGGCTATGGTGCGAGATCCAACCCATCAGATCCTTCTTTTAGCAGGATCACTAAGATCGGATCGGATCACTTGATCGAATGGATCCGTGAAGGTTTTCGAACAGAGGTTCTTGCAATCTTGTATGTTTCCGAACGAACAGATCCGTTCGGTTCAACCAGATCAGGGTTTCCGTAAGCACCCATAGTTACTCCCGCCGTTTTTCCGTGCTTGCTTGAAGTTCTTCTCTTTGATATTCAGAGCACTAACATAACTTGCAACTCTGCTCACTTTCAAAGCTAGTATTTGTTATATTTTATTCCAAGACTCCTGCACACGAAAAATGCCACCATAAGTCGCAGCATTGGCAGAAAATTCCATTAGCCACTTTTTTGGCACAAGACTTCCATTTAGAATTCACCATTAATTTATTATTTTACTGTCGGTAGCTCAGCTAGAATTTCTCATACCTACCACCATGATGCAACGGTTTGTACTGTTGAGCATGACTATATGAGACTCACGCCACCATGTTTACAGTCGGGAATACGTCACAAGTACTGTACGTAACCACTAAGCCCACAAAACCCATTAAAGCTACGTTTACTGCAAACCGACAGTAAATCGCGAATGCGAGAAGAACACGAGAGACCACCCACCCGTCTGGGCCCGGGAGAGAATAGGCCTTGGGTTGCTCTGTGCGAGCACCCAAAAACATCAGAAGTAACAAAAATTCCCCGTAGCTTAGTAAACAACAGCGCATATTAAGTCTTCATAATTGCTGCAAACAGTAGCAACGTATCCCGAATAATGGACAATTTGCGAGGCAGACAATTGGCCCTGCTTCATTTGGAGACTATGAGGACACTTTGCCATGCAAGTGTTTGTCACAGTGGGGCTAGGACAATTTGCCAGGCTGGAACCTAAGGGTGTGTTCCAACTTGATTGTTGACTTGAGGATCAGATTAATAGGTTTATAATTATAACGACGTTGCAAGTTATATATTGACAACATTTTGACGGATGCTTATGGATTAGGCCTTACAAATATAAAGGTCTAACACAAGACACGATGCCATGATTGCTGTGATCGACTGACTTGACTTCCTGTCAGTCTTGGTTGCTGTGATGGCCGCTACGACTATGTTCGACTATCGATACTACTGGTCGATAGTCTAGACAGTCTTGGTGGCTGATGTCTGCTACGACTATTGATCGACTATCGATATTACTGGTCGATAGTCTAGACAGTCTTGGTGGCTGATGGCCGCTACGACTATTGATCGACTATCGATACTACTGGTCGATAGTCTAGACAGTCTTGGTGGCTGATGGCCGCTTTGACTATCGATATGTCTGGTCGATAGTCGAGACATTTACATCTATGACATCACCCTTCTTTCCAAACAAAATGGGAGTGATGCCTGACTTAATCAATGATTGTACATACAAAGTTGAATGTGTTTATTTATCACAACAAAACTGAAGACTGCAGACAGATGTGGAAAAATTATATATCTGCTTCACATTATTCAATGTGTCTTTGACAGAAGGAGTAGGTCGATGCAGATGCCCATTAAAATTGTTTTGCATATGCTTACAAGTATCGCACTGTAGGCCTAGGTCAATATTTGCATCCATCTGCACTTCCAGTTGATCAGATGTCACCGTTTAAGTTACAGGATTAGCGGATTTTGAAATGTGCCTGGCCCCACCAGTAAACCTGGGCTTGGGCATAGCATCTCGATTTAGATTTATGGTGTTTTCCAATGGACTGCACTCGAAACGAGACCAGTGCGCACTGAAACGTCACAGTGACGTAATGTACTTGACGAGTGGAGCAACTAGTGCAGCGTTCATTGGAACACGAAAATAAACTCTGTGCAAAGATGGCCTCCTACTCGAGCGCGCCAAATGAAGAAGCGTAACTGTGGTTATTATTATAAATATTATTATGGGGTCCGATAATGCCGAAACAATAACTAATGACGGTGTGTTGTGCAATGTAAATATTGCTGGTTATTTGCACAGTTATATAATATGCCTAGATACCATCATTTAGCCTACATAGCCTACAAAAAGAAAACGACGCATTGAAATTAGATTGCAATAGGGCCCTAGCTTTGTGTAGGCCTATCCAATAGCCCTAGGCCTCAGAATGTAGCCCTGAATTTTTGGTTTAACTTCCTTAGGTTGCAACATTTGGAACAATATCATCTCGCCATTGCTGCTGTCAGAGGACTCAAGTAATTCCATCAACAGTATATATCTCCCGCGTCTAATGCCGCCATCTTTGCACTGACTTGATTGCACTTGCCTCTGAACTGAGTGCGGCTCAGTGCGGCACTCGATGACTGCAGTCCTCCATTGGAATACGAAATATTGCAGTGAGTGCGCACCGAAAAGTCCATTGGAATACGGTTGTGGGTAGCGGTGCGCACTCAGTGCAGTCCAGTGCTCCCATTGGAAAACACCATTAGACTTGGTTCACTTGTGGAGCTGAGTCTTAAAACGAGAAATGTCCACCATAAACAATAAGGAGATAATTGGAAAATTCTATCCAGGCCAGATCCTTAAAAAAAATCCAATTATTCATTTAATATTAACATATAATATATTTTTAAATGAAGGACAAAATTTTGAAATTTTTGTCATTATAGTTATTAATTAAACATTAATTGTTTATTGGACATGTCTGGTTTTGATTAAAAACTGAAGACATGTGTAGGTATGAAAAAAAAATGAGGGACATGTTTACCTTTGAGCAAAATAATTCATTATTTTGGTGTTAAATCCTTTTTGTTAACCCTCTTGATAAAAATACAAAAGACTTAGGTAAAAAAAGTTGAATTTACATTGTGTCATTACTTAATCATAACTAATCTAGACAAATTTAATTGAGAAATGAATGGGTGAGTTTACACTTGAGCTACACCTGGTTCCTTTTCAAGGCAAGTACAATTTTCTTCAGGATCATTTGGCCCATCGTCATTTTCCACAACTTGATTCAAGGACAAAATTTTCTTATGCCAAAATAACGAATCCATTTACTCCCATTCATCCCCAAACTGTTTTTCTAATAGTTTCCGGACGTCAGCTTTCTTTTCATCCGATATTGGGTGTGAAGGTTGTAGTGTATGAAGCTGGATGTTATCCAGTGATTTGCCCCTTTTCAGTAATGATTCAAACACTGTGTTCAATTCGATTTGATAAAATGGTGAACATTTTATTTGAACAGTGTTTGCATTAGTAGAACGAGTTTTTTTTTTTTACAATAACTTTTACACCCTGAATTGTTTCCACTTTTCGGAGATGCTCTTCCAATTGTTTTATGTCATATAACAACCAGTCTCCTCCTAACTTCTTTACTTCACCAACCTCACTACAAACTGCATTGTATTCACCTTTTGTCGTAATAACAGAGGGCTTACAGAAAATCTTTTCAACTCTACCAAAACAAGAGTCGGCCGCAAGGTTACTATGGCCTCTAACTGGAAAGGTTATTGTAATTTCTCTTACTCCAGGAGGTGACTCAAGTTGTAACCAGTACATTAGCATAATATGTATTACATGTGCATTTTTGTTTTGGCCTCCACAGCCATCACAAAACAAACGAATAATGTACTCTATGCCTTCTAAGCTTAACCCACGCTTAGTGGCTTAATATCGCAGACCCCACTTCAGTAGTACCTCTACCTGCCTGATCTTAGGTCTAAGTGTTAGGATAAGGTGGGATTTCTAGCGTCTACTGAGACACAACACAAGTTATAGAAACTTATCTGCCTACTGTAAAAGGCTTCTTGAATGGGGGTTTTTGGCAGGGGCTGAACTCGCTGCATGTCGAAACACAGACTTATAGAGTTTTCTGCCCTACCCTCTTTCACCAACTTGTAAAAAGCCTTTGCTCCTAATTTCTGTGGCTAGGTACAAAAAGGGCCAATGTCAGAAAAGTGAGTTTTGAGTTATTAAGGTTTGAATGAAACAGCAATAAAAATAATTTGGTTATTTTCATTTAATGGACAACTTTATTTCTCTGGAACCACGGATACAAGTAATATTAATTATGTATTTACATTGAAGTAATAAACTAAAACTAAAACTAAAAAAAAGTGTAAACTGGTCAATTTTGACCTTTTACTTTGGCCCTTTTGAAAAAAAAAATCAGAAAAAATGACATTGGCCGTTTGGTAAATTTCAGTTTGTTAATTCAAATCAAGCATATGGGTGTATTTGCCTGGCCCTTTGTTTCATATATTGTGAAAAGCAACACCATTCCTGAGAAAAGGTGTGGGAAGACATTTTTGTAAATCAAATGATGCTGCAACGAAACTATTCTCATGCTTTCATCACAGGCCATGTCCAGAATGGCAACTTAACTTGTCATTCCTCCTTGTGCTTGATTGTTCTCAGTTCTCAGTTGTCCGATGTTGATTATTGGTAATTCTTTCATTTGTGTAAGTTGCTATTACTAATATTACACGATGAATATATTTAAAAATTAAATACAAATATAAGTTTGTAGTAACAAAACCAATAAGTCATGTTTGAAGAGAAGTGATAATTGAAAATAGATCACGGGAACCCAGCCATTCACAGCTTTCTATACCAAGAAATGGCGGAAACGCCGGTGTTTAAACGACTTTATTTCATAAAACTAAAGTAGGACGGACTATACATTTACAGTTTAAACCTACCTCTAGAACACAGTGGAATATTAGAATAAATACTTGCTGCGAGTAGTTACTCTGTGGACCTACTCAGTCATGTGTGAATTTTTATCCATTTTGACAGGCTTTCAATAAAAACAAAAGACTACCAATGTTGCTCACAGCTTGCTGTATTTTGATAGTTCATGTGAACTTCTTCGAATTCTCGAACTCTCATTGGCTACACAACAATTTAGGTCTACTTGATCTCCGCCAGGCGGAGATCAAGTAGATTTCAACGTTAGCGATCAAAGTTATATGGGCTGCGTACCAACTATGACTGGGGGTGACTGCAGTGACTGAGATCCGTACCAGCTTGACTCGCAGTCAAGCTGCAGTCACTGCTTTTTGCGTACCAGTTCACCTCGCAGTTACCCCTCCAGTCACTGCGATGACTGGGCCGAAAAGATCCAGCTATCGCAGTCAAGGGGGGCGTGGTTAATAATTTTACCGCGAATTATGAATTTATAGACAATATTATATGGTTTAAATAGTAAGTGACATCACAACACCATATAATCTCATCTAAGAAGTCCCATAAGCGTTAAATTATTAATGTAATGTTGTAAGGTTAATTAACAGATGGCAAATGTTGCTTTTATGAATGACAATTTCTGCTGTTGTCTGCTTTCGCTGTGACTGTGACTGCATCCCGTACCAGCTGCTGCGTTCACCGCGTTGACTGGGCTACCCCCACCACCAGTCACAGCCACAGTGAACGCAGTCAAAGTTGGTACGCAGCCATGATTGCAGTGCAGGAGCTGCTAATTTCGTCGTGCGCCATCTTAGTATTCGGCAATATATGCGCTCATGAACACAGGCAGTAAACCGTCCGCGGAAGTTTACTTCGAGGGCTCAGGGGTTATGACGAAAGCATGAGAATAGTTTCGTTGGGAGGACTATATGTCATTTGCATTGTTTTCGCTTTTTGCCTTATCCACACGTTTGGATGTGTATTCTTCCTCCGCCAACGTAAGATGAGAGTCATACTCAGATTAAATTTCCGCCTTTGCCTCAATTGTATCAATGTTTCCTAATAACGCTTTGAATTTGTCACATTTTGCACATGTATCATTAAATGGCTGGTGGAATGCGAGGTTAAAATCTTCATTGAATATTTTCCTATACATATTCGGATTAACGGGCTTCTTTCCCTGCTCTGTGCACCATGTGCCGTAGAGGCGATGTGCAGTAGAGGCGATACATCTCCGCAATAGTAAGATCAGGATTCAAATTTGTGTGTGTGTGTGACCTTGAGTAATGGATTTCACAAGCGGGAAAACTGCTAATGTGCGATCTAACATCTTGTTTAGATTCCTCACTGATGACAGGGTGGTTTGAATGTCTGCCCCTCCCATCTTCTGGGATACCATAACCTTACAAGCACCGCCAGCTATAGAAATGGACTCAATTTAACTTACTTATGATAAAATAATAAAGGGCCAATGTCATCGAAACCCAACTTGGAGGGGGAAAAATTAAAAAAATTTAAGGGCCAATGTCACATTGGCCCTTTTACAAATTACATTTGCGGTTTTAAAACTATAAGTCATTAGCCAATGTCAAACCCCATCTTCTACACAGGCTGGCTAGAACATTGGCCGTTATTGCATTGCGAAAGCTGGGAGTTTTTTACATAGTAACCCATATCCTAACTCAAACAGCACTTTTCTGACATTGGCCCTTTTTGCACCTAGCCACAGATTTATGAATTCTGAAACTAGTTATTAGTTTTTGTTTTTCCTCTACAACAAGGCAGATGAAAATTTGATTTTTTACCAGTGTGCAGTTACTGCACTCATCAGCTGCAGGTGTACTAAAACCTACATAAAAATTCATGTGTAGAAATGGTGCAAAACATGTTTTCGTTCACTTTGTATTCCTTCTCTGCCTGATTATTATACATTCAAAACAACTTATTAATATTAAGATGACTTTGCATATAAATACGCTGTGACTTATTTCTATTGCCCTTATGACTATCTTGTCCTCGTAGTGACCCTATGAACAGCCGGACCTTTTTCTTCTTTTCAGAACTTTTTGCTGACTTTCTATCACCTCCACGCCTTTCTGCTGGAACGATTCCTTCCCGGCCAAGTTAGCAATTTTATTTACTCGGCTTTTTGACAGACCAAGGGAAGAGCAAAAAAAATGCTTGGAAACAAGTACTTTGCCACAGCGTAAGGTGTCCATCAAAAAAATGTGTTTGTATCACAATTTGAAGTAATTGAAAATTCTACACACAAATGCAATAGTTCATGTTCAACAACTCGTATAAGGACGTATAAAATAAATAAAATTACCGAACCTCTGGACCCGCAAACATACCTTGTACTTTACGACCATTGTTTTTGGTTTCCTTTTCAGGCAGTGTTCCATACAAGGCCGTTTACGATTAGGCTTTTCAGTCGTTAAGAGAAGTGCAATATGTTGACCTTGTGCACTCAGTGTCAAATGTTGAAAAATGTTTGAGCGATATTTAATAAAATCAGCTGTGCTCACTTTTTGGCAACGAAATGAGTTGGTATCATGTTAACACGGTCGTTTGAATTTTTCACACTTGGGATCTGGGTCTTTATTTCTGTCATAATGAAAATATCTTGACATAAATGCACCGTAAAGTCAGTTTGTGGCCCTAATGCCTAGGCCTGGGCCAGGCTTTCTTTGAAAATAGGCAAACACATTACTTTTGATAGTTTATGTAGCTCTATTCCTAGGCCTATGCCAGGAGAGGCATATTAAAATATAATACCGGTACTCACTTTTCAATCTTGGCTTGCTTGGCATTTGGATGCTTTCTTCACCGCTATTTTGAGCCAGAACTTGCCTTTCCGATTGATACATTACATTCATCCATTCCTTATGAATTAAAAACTTGCACAGTCGTGCTGTCACCATTCAGACACAAATACAAACATCAAACAAATTCAATTTGTATTATTGAGTCAATGCATTAGAAAATGATGAGTGATAATTCTACACTTTCCACAGTCAATGCATTGTCGATAAGGTAGTATCGTTGTAAAATAATAATACCAGCCAACCAGCTGATAAGTGGCGCACTCTATCGTCAAAACAACTAATCAAGTTAGTTCCCAAGTATTTCAAACATAATAGGACAAGTCCAATGCACAAATGAAGTAGAAAAAAAATGTTTTATCAAAACAAGACATGTCCATATTTACTTCAGTGGACAATGGACATGTCTGGTATTGATCGAAAACTGAACTTCAACAAGCGATTGCGCTTGGACATGTTCATTTTTGCTAAAAACTATGCATTTCAAACGATCCAGGGCTAGGATTTCAACACAATATGATACATAACTCATTTTTGAAAAATGGTGGACATGTCTCGTTTTGAAACTCAGCTCCACACTTGTCCTTACCAATGTTTGGTTTTCTGCTTCATGGACTTCTTGGTCGGATGGACCTTTGTGACGTATTCCATCTCCTCTGCTCCCATCCTTGTAATGCTTTCCATGCACTCAAAGGTATTTCTAATGGACTTATCATATTCCGACCAAACTGCCGCGTTTCTGTTGTATCTGCCGATTGGAATTGTTTTGTATTACTGCTGTCTCACTTGTAAACACGTACTTTGTATGTGTCCAGGATCGCTTGCCAGTTTTCTTCTCTTCCCTTGATAATATTATTTGTAATTAAATCTATATTATATTCACCATTTGATGTCTGAATGTATAGAGGTCTGATAATTCGTTAATAACAGTTAGGTTGTTGCTGACCACAGCCTCTCCCAACATTTCTCTTCGTACATCACTTGCTGTTCTGTGCCACATAGGTGAGGCAGCATTTGAGTCTCTGGCTATGATTACATCCTTTCCGTCTAGCATATATGCAGCGATTTCTAATTTATCCAGGTATGGCTCTAAATGTTCTGAGTATTTTCAGTTTCTTGATATTATATTATGTAGACTTCACCACATTTTCCGCGTGCTTCTGCACAAGCCATTTTAGGATAACATAGTTTGTTGACTTTTGTTAGGGTAATGTCTCTTTTTCTGATTACTTTATACTTCCGTCCATATGTGTACTACTCTAATACTACTATTAAGTCCTTGGATTGTCCCCTTGTGGCAGTATGGCTCTTGTACAGTCAATACGTCTATATAATATTTTTCATTCATAACCGCTTGAGTGTTTACAATCTAAACGTTTTGACCATTTAGCTGGATGATCCTTTTTAATTTATAAATAACACATTTTTATATATATATATATATATATATATAAAGAAAGGATACATTTTACGGTTAAACCAATCTAAATTTTATTTTTAATGATAAGTCAACGTTTCGACGACTTTAGCGTCGTCTTTTTCAAGACATACAAATATACAAAAACAAATAAATAAAAAACCACAACAACCAAAAAACACTTGCATATAAAAACGAAAACACTGCCACAGCGATACATCACTGGGTAGCTGCTCTAGCAAGCTCCTTGAATTTGCTTCTGGTTATGGGACCCCCCTGAGACACTGCTGGAACTCTTTGTCTCTGAGAATGGTCAGCAACAGGCTGATTGATGGCTGAAAATTGGCGAAATGGTGGGAACTTGTAAGGATGTGATTCCTTTAGAAAACAAAGGAGTATATGAGATACCCTGTAATGGCTGTCATCACAGTTACATTGGTCAAACAAGTAGAAAATTATCGCAGCGAGTTCAAGAACACCGACTTGCTGTGGACCAAGGCCAGTCAACGTCATCTCTAGCACAACATACAATAAAGGAAGGACATAACATTAACTTTGCCGGGGTACGGCTTCTTGCTTCAGTGGACAATCTTCGAGCGAGGTTAATCCGGGAAGCAATTGAGATTGAGAAGCGGCCTCATAACCTGAACAAGCGAGATGACGCTCAAAGACTACCTTCGGCTTGGAAACCGATTGCGGCTAGCCTTAAAGTCCAGCAGGTGTTCCCAGCCATCAATCAGCCTGTTGCTGACCATTCTCAGAGACAAAGAGTTCCAGCAGTGTCTCAGGGGGGTCCCATAACCAGAAGCAAATTCAAGGAGCTTGCTAGAGCAGCTCCCCAGTGATGTTCGCTGTGGCAGTGTTTTCGTTTTTATATGCAAGTGTTTTTTGGTTGTTGTGGTTTTTTATTTATTTGTTTTTGTATATTTGTATGTCTTGAAAAAGACGACGCTAAAGTCGTCGAAACGTTGACTTATCATTAAAAATAAAATTTAGATTGGTTTAACCGTAAAATGTATCCTTTCTTTACATATTGCAACCAACAAAATCTGAGAAATCATATATATATATATATATATATATATATTATAACATAAATAAAATTATATATATATATATTTATATATATTTATATAAACAAAACAAATGAAGAAGGTAGGCACTGATTACCTAGATGTTTTGTGCCTATAAAGAGTCGTAAGTAATAATAACTGAATGATCCTTAACGTGGACTCCTTCCTGCTCTTCTTGTTATGTCTCTGTCGGATTATCGGCTGATTATACGACGTCATAATTTATTCTGGATTTTACCGCGTCCCCGGCTCTCCGATACTCCTGCCACTTGTTGTTTCTGAAGTTATCGTGGCCATCTAAGTTTCGAATGTTACAGTTTATACATCTTGGCTCCAGTTCACGCTTTGTACATGCTTTATTGCCCGCCCGACCACAGTGTCTGCACGTGATCTCCATATGCCGACCCGATGTGCCCGAAGCCTAGACACAACATGCTTCATTGCCAGCCCGACCACAGTGTCTGCACGTGATCTCCATATGCCGACCCGATGTGCCCGAAGCCTAGACACAACATGCTTCATTGCCCGCCCGACCACAGTGTCTGCACGTGATCTCCATATGCCGACCCGATGTGCCCGAAGCCTAGACACAACATGCTTCATTGCCAGCCCGACCACAGTGTCTGCACGTGATCTCCATATGCCGACCCGATGTGCCCGAAGCCTAGACACAACATGCTTCATTGCCCGCCCGACCACAGTGTCTGCACGTGATCTCCATATGCCGACCCGATGTGCCCGAAGCCTAGACACAACATGCTTCATTGCCCGCCCGACCACAGTGTCTGCACGTGATCTCCATATGCCGACCCGATGTGCCCGAAGCCTAGACACAACATGCTTCATTGCCCGCCCGACCACAGTGTCTGCACGTGATCTCCATATGCCGACCCGATGTGCCCGAAGCCTAGACACAACATGCTTCATTGCCCGCCCGACCACAGTGTCTGCACGTGATCTCCATATGCCGACCCGATGTGCCCGAAGCCTAGACACAACATGCTTCATTGCCCGCCCGACCACAGTGTCTGCACGTGATCTCCATATGCCGACCCGATGTGCCCGAAGCCTAGACACAACATCTATAGTGACTGATGTCTTGTTACCTCTCTAGCCCAGGTATACTCTTCACTTTCTGTACAGGGTTTTAAATTGTGTCAGACAGATCTTTATTCTATGTTTTTGTCCCTTTCCTTTCCCCTACTTTTCTGAGAGAATCTGATATGACCGTTTTTAAGAATTCCTCATAGTTTAGTCTTCTGATAGATTTTTGATATATATCTTCTAGAACCTCGGCGTCGCCCATGTCCTAGTCAATATCATTTATTATGATTTTTGGATTGTTTTTCCTGGGCAGTTCTATAGTTTAAGCCCTGTCTCCGTCAGTTTCTGAGAGTTCTGGGGACTTCGAACGTCTTCCTCTGAGCCCAGCTCCACCACGACTCCGTTCTCTCTTATTGTCCTCATACTATTGTTTTAAGTTCTCTCATTTTTGGCTGAATCTGATTTAGCATTTGTTCTCCTATCTCTCCACTGCTTTTATCATCTACGTCTTCCGCCTTTACGAACACCACTTTAGGTTTCACTTCCAATCTTCGAACCTGTATCTTCTCCTGATTCCCGCTTCTCCTTATATTTTCGGTTGCTATCTCAGCATAGGTTTGGCTTGAAGCCTCAAACTTTTTAACAGTATTCTCACTCTATCTTTTTCGCTGTATTCACTTTCGTCTTTCTTCTTAGCCACTTGCCAGCACAGTTGGCCGAGGTTGATTAGGCGTTGGTCTCTTAAACCGCGGTCTCTGCGTTCAAAGTTCGAATCCCGGCTTGGGCTTAGATGTCATGTGGCATTTCTTCATCCTCATAATCACCCATTCATAGTGTCGATTAGCCTCGTTGCAAAAATATGGGGCGTACAACCACAAATATGATCAACATCTTCTTAGCAAGCTCCATAATCGCAATTAGCTGGTACGTCATTTCTCTTACAAATTTTCTTTACATGTTTGGTTATTTCTTTAATTTCTATCCCCACTTTAGCCAATTCAATTGTAGACGTTTTATGCTCCTCCCTGGTTTTGGTAATTTTTTCCGACACCACCTTCATCATAACTTCTATGTGAAGTTTTTCCTTAAGCATCGCTGACAGAATTACGATGTCCGTTAAGATTTTATTCGCCGTATCTTAGGCCACCCAGATATGTTCCATGATCTGTTTTTCTTATCCTGGGAGATATTTATATCAGTATTTATCGCCAGCTAGAGGTCGTTTTTCGCCCTGGTAAACTCCTACTGGAAGTCTTTCTTCTTATAAGCTTTTTCCTTTTTGTGCTTCTGTCTTCTCATGTTTTCCACTCGGGTTCTCCGAATTTTTTCGAACTTTTCAAAATTACTTGGGTCCCCCAGTGCACATAGCGGTTGATTCTAATAATCGGCAATATTACAGTCGAATATCCACGGTTTGGAAGGTCTTAGATCCATATTGCCACACCGACCAATATTATTGAAGATGATGTCTAAGCACATATACAGCCAGTTTATTTTCACTTTTGTGTAGTTACATACCACTCGCGAGCTCCAACTGCGCCATGTGATATGTTACAATACACGTGATGTAGCAATGCTTCGAAAATTCTTATACCGGATTTTACCACCTATCACATGACTCCATACGTCACACCTTTGTCTCTCTGGAGGTTCCTTGCCTATGACATGTCTCCATACCTCACAGCTTTGTGGTGTTATTTATATGCTTTGTGTTACTATTATTAAGACCCAAATGTCACTTCCATCTGTCCGCACCAAGCCCAAATGTTTAACAGGATACATTCGTGTTCATCCTTGAAGAAACACTGGCTCCAGCTTGGACTAGTAGTTCTACAACTCATGGACGGTTCATCATAGCAGCTAAATGCAATGCAGTTTGCTTACAACTGTCTTCATAGAAACGTCTTCTCCAGCAATTGCAATAAGTAGTCTATTATTGGAATATAACCTTCATAATATCATACTATGTGCCAAGGTGTAACACCAACATTGGGTTGCCCATTGATATCTGCAACAAACTGCTGCAAAAACTTTTTAGTCACTGCTTGATGTAACGAACAATCCACTAAATCTATCGAAAGATTGGCCGTGAAATACGTATTGCAATGGTTTGTCTGCACCTTTATTGAAAGCGTTTACGTCGGCACCGAATACTTCTTCAAACATTTGGGAACTTCTAGATAACCCTTGTTGGCTGCTATGTGCAACAGTGTGTTGAAGTTTTTGTCCACCTGTCTGCAAACTTGAATAGGCCGGAATAGGCGATGAATCTCTTAGTTTCTTCCGATTTAAGCACATATGTTTGTGTTTTTAAGCAAATTAAATATACATATTTTGAAGATTTAGAGCACAATATTATCCGACCCTTGAGTCGTAGTACACCAAGGCACCCACCCGGCAAGTGGGAGATCTATAATAATAATAATAATAATTCTTTATTTAGCTGACAACAGCTATTGCAATACATTACACTCCCCATTTTAAGTACACTACAAACTATTTCACATTTTTATTTTAAACAATATGATATAATGATATAAGTATTATTTAATATAAATTCATTGCTGAAACTGAACTCTATGTAAGAGATAATTTTTCTTAAAACTAGCAACATTAATGGAATTAATAACTCTACAAGGTAAGTTATTAAATTCCCTAATACCATTGTAAAAATTTGATTTACTAGTCATCTTTTTATTCCAACCTTTTAAATAGTACCCATTTTTAGCTGTTCTTGTGCTATGGTCGTGAATTGATGCTATTGGCTTTAATTTCAATCCTAAGTAATTCGGCAATAAGTTATGATGGATCTTAAAAATGAATAACATTGCATTACGTTTAATTTGTTCTTTAACATTTATCCATTGAAGAGTTTTCAGCATTGTTGTTATTGAAACATAACGATTACATTTTAGTATAGTTCGCATACCTCTATTTTGTAATTTCTGTAGTCTGTCAATATCCACGTTAAAAGCCTGATAAAAAATTGTTGAACAGAAATCGAAATGTGGTTGTACTATTGTCTTGTAAATTATCATTTTTGTCCACCACGACAAATGATGACCAATTCTACTTATATAACCTATCCTCTTACTAATTTTTGATACAATGTAATTAATATGGATTTCAAATGATAACTTATTATCTAAGATTATACCCAAATATTTAAATTCTTCAACAAACATGATGGCTTCATCATCTATTTTTACTCGGTTAGCTAGTATGTTCATCTTAGTTTCAGCTAGGTTAGCAGTACCCATTAGCATACACTTACATTTTAATACATTCGGTTTAAGAAAGTTGATACTTAACCATTGTGATACAGTCCTTAGTTCACTATTTATAATGCCAATCATTTCTTGTAAGTCTTTGCTCGAGAAAAAAATTACCGTATCATCTGCATACAAGTTGAAGATACACTTCTCAACACATATTTCAATATCATTCATATAGATTAGAAACAAAAGTGGGCCCAAAACTGACCCCTGTGGGACTCCTACATCAATACTTGCTACATCTGATATTACTTCATTATATTTTGTCCTCTGACTTCTATCACACAGGTAATCACATATCCAATCTAGCACCTTCCCTTCCACACCATACATATATCTCAGTTTCTCAATAAGTCTAGGTCTATTTACAGTCTCAAAAGCTCTCTTTAGATCAAGGAAAACAGCTAATGTTGATAGATTGTTATCCATGTTTTGAGTCCATTTAGAAGTTAAAAGTTGAACTGCAGTCTCACATGAGTGCAGTTTCCTAAACCCTGATTGACAGTCAATTATTAAATTATTTTTATCAAAATCTTCATATAACTGTTTATGCACAACGATTTCTTATACCTTCTCAAAACCTGGCAACATGTTGACTGGTCTAAATTCAGAGGCAGTTTAAGTTTTGGTTTCTTTCTGAATAGGAACTATTAAAGATTCCTTCAAGTTATCAGGAAATGTTCCTGTTTTTAATGTGCTACGTGCCCCACAGCAGAAAATACTCGATGCGGATCGAGTGCCGGCTAGCTGCAGTGGTGGGGGGTGGGTCAGGTTCAGGAGTACCCTGACGAGAGACGTATATGTGAACTGGTAGGGCTCCACTTGTTTTTTTAAGGGAATGTGGGAAAAACAAGAAACCATAGAGAGAGCCTGTCACAATTAAATATGCTAATAATGATAAGACTAGGTATTAATTAGTAATAATGTAATTAATGATAATAATGTTAACATGGGTAATAGTAACGATGGATGGAAACGATTAACAATGATACAAATATAGTGACCGATAAGACAGTACCAGGTATCAGTGTTATTGGGTTGGTACCACTGACAAGGCAAATGCCTTACAAAATTAATAATAATGTAATTAATGATGTTTATATTAACATGGGTAATAGTAACGATAGATGGAAACGATTAACAATGATACAAATATAGTGACCGATAAGACAGTACCAGGTATCAGTGTTCTTGGGTTGGTACCACTGACAATGCGAATGCCTTACAAAACTAAACACCAGTATACTATAAATGATCATAATGCAATGACAAGGGACAAGTTGACTAACCGCAGTGATCGCACGGTGACATTATAAATAGCAACAATAGAAATAATAATAACAACGATAAGAATATAAATATAATTCTGTGACAAAGATAGATAATGTAATACTAATTCAATATTATGATGATGCTAATTAATAGTGTAATTGATAAAGCCACTGGCACCTAAATATAACCATTGACTAACATCAGTACCAAGGTTACAACAACAACAACAATAATAATTGCAGGGTGATGTTGAGAGATAATATTCACACACAAAATAAGATAATAGAATATTATTCAATAAGATGATTATAATGAATAACGTTTAATTTAATAAAGTGTTCAGGAGTACTTATCAGCCGTAGCCTCAGCCTTCTCTCCGGTATAGGGTGAATCAGGTCAGGTAGGGGGGTGTGTCCGGGATGCGCCAGCTTACCAGAACCGTCCCCAGGCGTCCGTCCGTCACGCCACGAATCAGCAGCCGTCGTAGTCGTCTCTCGTTGTTCCGGTAAATGTTCCGAGTATCGGAACAACAGTCAATCTCCTGTAGCACTTGTTAATGTTCGTTTAAGGAATACTTTCGTCCAAGACGCTAGTGCAGACAATGTAAGCCTAACTGTCACAACAGTCTCGGTAGCTCCGCCGTCGACTAGGTTTCCTCTACGTGCACACGCAATCACTTCCCTCAATCGAGGTAATGCTCGGATGATCGCTCGACTACAACTGTCTCGTTATCTATACCTACGCCAGTCGTCTGCTTATCTCTGTGGCGAGGGGTGAGAGGGGTAGTACCGTACGATTCAAAAGTTATGCCCATAACAAATGACATGTTAATTAAGTTAAGGAGGTTAAATTTAATCGTAGGATATGCATCTTTTAACATGTTAACACTTATTCCATCAATGGTCCCCCCTCCATTGTTTTTAACGACAGTACTATTCTTCTTAATTCGCTTAAATTAATTTCACGGAACTGCTCAAGCATACAGTTATTTACACGTTGATATTTACACAGGTTAATGGTTTCTTTTAGTTTATCGTTTTCAATACAACTCACATCAACTTCAGCAATACTATCTATCACTTTATCTATACTATCTACAAAATAATTATTACATTTGTTTGCAATTTTTACTGAATCAGTTTCACTTCCATCTTCAAAAATTATTTCTGTTGGGTTTGTTGTCATGTCCTTGGTGCCAACCATCTCTTTCAATGTTTTCTACATTTTACAACTATCATGTTTATTTTTGTCGATCTTATCGTGATGATAGTTATACTTAGCACTTCTCACAGCTTTAGTTGCACTGTTTCTCAATAATCGAAACTGTTCCCAGTCACCTTGTGAATTTGTGATTTTAGCTCTTTCATACGCACAGTCCGGTTGACTCAACAACTTTCCGACATCGCTATTAAACCAGGGTTTTTTCTTTAAATTAAACCTCATTCTAATTGTTTTTATCGGAATGTTAATTTTTTTTGCCAGACTCAAATTACCCACAAAACTAGTGGCTAACGTATTTACATCAGTCGATGCCATTTTGAAATCCATCCTCGCTAAATCACCTCGAAAATTGTCTGCATCATAATTGCTCCAGTCATTAATTTTTACTTCGCACTTCTTATTCAAACACTCGTTTATGGGATAACTTGTGTTTAATTTTATTAAAAGCACTTCATGATCACTTACTTTTGGTACACTTTTTGTTTCATATTCAATGTTCGTGGCATTGTTAATAATAATTAGATCGATTGTTGAACAACTTAAATGGGTAATTCTCGTTGGCTTATTAACAATTTGCACAAATCCAAACATTTTTAACATGTTCAATAGCTTCAGCGTATACGGGTGAGTTTTCGCAACAGCTAAGTTAAAGTCACCCATAATAACTATGAATGCATCATTATTTAACCGAACAATATATTCACACATGTCATCAAAGAATGCTAGAAATTCGGCATGGCTGCTATTTGGTGAATAATAGCTGGTAATCACCACACAATTTCTTTTTGCAATTGAAGTTTTTATACCAGTTAACCAATAGTTTTTGTCATGTTATAAACTAAACAATTCCTCATACCTCAATCCACACTTTATGTACATCACTACCCCTCCTGTATGCCTGCTGGACGAATCACAACGTAACGTTCGATAGCCAACTATGAGAAGCTCTGTATCCATTATTTCGTTCGTTGTATGCGTTTCAACAATGCCTACTATCAATGGCCGTTCACTTGCTATAAGGTTATTAATTTTGGTCAAAGTTTTTTTTCTGGGTTCCATTCCATACATGCATTCAAATATATATCATTGTCACGCTTGCAAAGGATTTGACGATATTTTATCATCCTCGCCATACTTATTGGTTGTGGCTAGATGGATCGAAGAGATGTATAGATGCATTTTATACGTTATAGAACTGTTTGCCGCGTCCTACTTCACCTTCGCTTTCTTTTTAATTCTCGGATCAATAATTAATTACCAGAATAATTCCGTAGACCACGTCAGTCGTCAGCGGGAGTACACTACGTGCCGATAGGCCAGGCTTAACGTTTTACTCCTTAACATTACGCATTCCCTTATCACTCGTTAGCCGTTTTGATTAGCCTCGTTGAATACACATCAAGGGGTAGAACTAGGCCTGCGCCCAATTCAACAGGAGTGAGCAACGTGCGGCCAGTGGCGTAACTAAGGGGGGGGGTTTAGGGGGTTTAACCCCCCCCCCCTAAACTACATCGAGAATGATTTAACTTAATACTACAATTACTTAATACTATATTGTAAGATCCTTAAACCACTTCCGTGTATAACAATCGCAACAAACAACATTTTCATTATATTTATCATACCACTTCACTTAGATAAGATAAATAATTTCTTTCAATAATTCAATTATATTATTTATGTATTCATCTAAAACTAATACACCTTTCACTCGAACCAGTAAAAGTGAGGGTACCTATAAATAAAAATGCATGAATCTAATATTATAATATCATGGTCTGTGAATTTAAATTTCAATAACGTATCTGACTTGTGACCACAATGTTTCACTTTATGTTGAGATTATTATTATTATATTGAACAACCATAAAACATTAAAAACACAATTTCTATGCAATTCTTATTTAGAACTATTAATACCTACTGTAAAACTGGAACTTCAATATAATACAAACAAATGAGTAGTGGTTCGAGTAGTATTCTTTGAGTCCAAAAGGCACGAAATAATTATAGAAGTGAAAAAAAATTTCGCCTTCGGCGAAATGGCCTCCGGCGGCTGGGGCTTCGCCCCAGACCCCTTTCAGTCCCCTCATCGCACTTTTCCCTTATAACCCCCCCCGAAATAATTCCTAGTTACGCCACTGAACGTGCCGGTAGGCCAGGCTTAACAGTGCTTACGCCTCATTTATTCACAGTCTTCAATTAGTTCATGGGAATGATTGGCAAGTAAGCACAGTTCAATAGGTGCCTTGCGTTCGCTTTGCTCCTGAATAAACCCTGTAGTAAACGATTCTCGTTTTGTGGCGCTCTCCAAAAACCCAGAGTAGATTCAATAAAGAAATCTTTTTGCCACAAAACACAAACATTTTTGGCAAAATTGTGCTATTACGAACACGAAAAAAAACTCAACATGAACCATAATAATATGAATCATTTACGATTTGATCTTGATTTGAGAAGACTGGCAAAAGCTTTAATCTTAATTTATTTACTTTCATTAGAAACTACATTTTTAACAAACGAAGAAAGTTTGAATGTTTGGAACGTGTGCCTGTGGCTTTCCCTCACATCGATACTGAATAATCAAATTCAATGTAAAACAATATTAGAAGACTCCCACACACAGGACCCCAATCCTAGGTGGGTTTTCATTCTTTTATAAACTACTATGTACTAAAATGCAATTTATATTGTATTGTATAATAAGGATAAAGAAAAGTTATATTCTATTCTATTAATTTTCTATAACTAGATTATAACGCCTTGGTACTTCTTGTCTAAAATGAGGCTCAACTGCAGTTTAAGTTGTGGGGGTCCCGTAACTCCACGTTTATGTAGTATGCCAAGTGTCGGGTTTCCTCTTTATCGTAAGAACTAGAACACTTTTTTAAACTACTGATATGGTTGTTTATAATTTTGCTGGTATTACACAATAAAAGGTTAAGATTTGTAATTAATTGAATGGCTGCCGTAGCAGGTTCTCGTACCGAGGACCGTAGACCCTCCATCTACAGCTGTTAACTGCCCACTGGCCACACCACCCCGTGTGGTGTCTGCAGCTTCCTCGGGCCTGTGTCCCTCCCTCCCCCTCCAACCCTCCCTCTACAGCTGTTCACTGCCCACTGGCCACACCACCCCGTGTGGTGTCTGCAGCTTCCTCGGGCCTGTGTCCCTCCCTCCCCCTCCAACCCTCCCTCTACAGCTGTTAACTGCCCACTGGCCACACCACCCCGTGTGGTGTCTGCAGCTTCCTCGGGCCTGTGTCGCTCCCTCCCCCTCCAGCCCTCCCTCTACAGCTGTTTACTGCCCACTGGCCACACCACCCCGTGTGTTGTCCACAGCTTTCTCGGGCCTGTGTCCCTCCCTCCCCCTCCAGCCCTCCATCTACAGCTGTTCACTGCCCGCTGGCCACACCACCCCGTGTGGTGTCCACAGCTTCCTCGGGCCTGTGTCCCTCCCTCCCCCTCCAGCCCTCCCTCTACAGCTGTTCACTGCCCACTGGCCACACCACCCCGTGTGGTGTCCACAGCTTCCTCGGGCCTATGTCGCTCCCTCCCCCTCCAACCCTGCCTCTGGGGTGAGAGCGGAGGACGCTACATTACAATGCCCCCCCAGATTTCATTACCTTTGAAACAAATACTGAAATCCTTACCGTAATGTCATAAACATTAATCACACAAACACTGATTCAACATCTCTTAAAAGTTACACACCGTAATTATCGATTAATATGAATAATGGATTAAACTCCATTTAAAAATCACACACCAATGACGTATTAATATCAAGAATGAATACCACATATTTTAAAAGTTATACAAAAAACGACAAATAAATGCAAGATATGTTAAAAGTTACACATATACATCAAATTAATATGAGTAATACATTCCACATATTTGAAAAGCTAAACACAAATGACAGATTGTTATGAATAATGAATGCAACACATGTCCAACGTTATACAGAACAGATAGATCGGTATCACGAATGAATTTACGATTATACATAAGTCCATTACACAGGTTCAACATACTTCTTTAAATTGACAATGTTATGTACACCCTTGTCCTTATCATTTTTATCAATCAGACGATATGCATTATGACCTATCACATTCCCATAAAAAACTTTTCTATTTCTCTGTCCAAGGCACTAGACACATGATTACTTATCAATAACATCAAATCATTCACCCAAGAGACGGTCGGCTTGCTGTTGTTGTCATGCCGCGCCTCCCGCCTGCGTTCGACGCCGACGAGAGCTATGCCGGCGGAAGCGTATGCTTCTGGTAGGGCCACCCAAGCCGGACTGGTCGAGGAGGAAAAGTTAGACGAAGTGCAGTCCACACCCCAATCCCCTTTCCCCCCACTGTTCCATTGAATATTTCTCCTCCCACTTGGCCCTGCCCTCCCTTGCTGGACTCCCGTATGACGACTCACGCGACGTACAATGGATCTGATTCGGATGTGGCTTTATTCTTCATTATCATCTTTCTCATCTTTATTATCACCCGCTCATCGTCTCGATTAGCCATCGTTGCATAAATATGAGACGTTAAGCCCCATTAATCAATCAATCAATCAATCGAGGTCCGGCGGCAGGTGCAGCAACTTGGCTATTGTACGTGTTGGGTCTTCTCGGAAGTGCAATTCATGGGGTGTATAACCCGTGGCGCTGTGAGTCGTCACATTGAACCAGTCTTAAATGAAAGGTAAACAATCGACCCAGGTCGTGTGTTTCTCGCTGCAATGTACGGAACACCCTCCCTTTTTCCCGCATCACTATCTCTGTCGAGTTGCTTTGTGGGTGACGTTTTGAAGAGTGCAACGGAATGATACTTTCTTCTTCTAGTGCGGTGTACCATTTTCTTGGTGTTAATTGACTCCCATGGTCAGCTAAGAGGTTGTCAGGATGGCCTATATTTGGGATGTAATCATTTATGAGTTTATTCAGGATTGCCGACGTTGTCGCGCGTTTGAGTGCGTACACTCGCACGTATTTAGTGAATGTGTCTAAAAAAAACTTAGTAACTCGTTAGGCTTCGCGGGCATTACATGAGCCATCGCGCCTGATAAAGTCCGATTCGGGTATTTAGCCCTCTGGCAACGAGTCACTTTAACAATATCACGTCGCATATTCTTCCAGTAAAAATACTGCCCAAATTATTTATGGGTTTTGTATGCGCCTGTGTGGCTATACGCTTCGTGATATTGGATTATGAGCTCATGTATATGTTCAGTAGGGACTACTGCCCTCCAGCCATTGTGTCGAATGTCTTGAAACAACATGTACCCCTCACGATTAACTTGACCCCTGTCTGTCCGAGCGTCACCCAGCTTGTCAACCATTACGCGGAGTTTAGGGTCATTCTTTCAGGTAACTGGCGGGCCCATGTTGTCAAGTTCGTGTTAGCTCTTTCAACCACGTTTTTTATTGTTGCTATGCGTATACACGCCTTCTCCTCGCTTTGGGGGCAGTCAACGGGTGCGCGGCTTAGGGCGTCGGCAACCACATTTTCCCTTCCTGGGCAATATCTGATCTCAAAATCGTACTCTTGTATACTTAGGATCCACATGGTCATCCTGCTATTAAATAACTTGCATTTCCGTATGAACGACAAGCTTTTGTGATCCGCCCATATCGTAAATTTCTCCCCTAGCAAGAAGGTGCGAAACTTTTGTAATGCGTAGATTACAGCGAGTCCCTCTTTTTAGTGGTAAAGTATCGCCTCTCAGGACCTTTTAATGACCTACTGGCGAAGGCAATTACCCGACGGTCGCCATTGTTATCAATTTGGAACAATTGTGCCCCAATCCCAACGTCTGAACTATCAGTTTGGACCTGCAGTTGGATCCCTGGAATCGGATGGTGTAGCATTACTGTGTCTATAAATAGACGCTTAACATTGTCGAACACGTTTTGTAACTCCGTACTCCACTGCCATTTTACCCCCTTCTTTAACAGGCTCAGCAATGGATCAACGGTGTGTGATAGTTATCGCAAAATCTTCTGAAGTACGTACACATTCCGTGGAACCTGCGTAGTTGTTTAATATTTTGAGGCCGGGGATAGTCAAGGATAGGCTGTGTTTTACTTTAGTCCACCCTCACGCCATCCGCTGATATTATGTGACCCAAGAAATCGACCTCAGACCGTAAGAATTGACATTTATCAAATCTAAGAGTCAAAAGCACTGTTGACAAAGCCTCCAGGACTAACTTGACATCTCTTAAATGTGACTCAAAATCTTCTGATGCGACG
This sequence comes from Isoperla grammatica, assembly GCA_945910005.1. Lineage (NCBI taxonomy): Eukaryota > Metazoa > Arthropoda > Insecta > Plecoptera > Perlodidae > Isoperla > Isoperla grammatica. The sequence goes on from OX246745.1 coordinate 27,265,670, forward strand.
ATAATATCGCCAACGTATACCGTCCGACACTCCTTGATCTCCGGTGTAAATTGGTTATTCAGACAACGTGTTAACCCAGCGACGCTCGATTACAGTCCAAACGAAACAACGCAATAGCTCTACGTAATTCCGTTGTAAACAAATGCTGTGTATTTTCTGTGCTCCTCTTTTAGGGGTAGTTGATAAAATGAGCTTGTCAAATCGAGAGTTGTAAAAGACTTTTTTTTCTGGAATATCTGTAAAAGCTCTTCCATTGGCAATGGTGAGTCATGTTGCGGTGCTAGCTTGGTATTTAGAAGACGCGCGTCTAAGCTCATACGGATAGCGCCATTTTGTTTTACAACAAACACGATGGGATTTGTGTAGGCCGACGGAGCTGCTTCAATAATTTTCCATTCAAGCATTTTCTTTATATGTTTGTCAACTGCCTGTCGTTTGGAATAAGGGATCGGATTAGACTTCTGAGTAAACAGAGTCGGGTCTGTCTCCTCCAATTCATGAACGTAATCCGTTACCCTACCAGGAATATCTGAAAATACAGCAAAATGTTCGAGCAGCAGTGTGGACATTTGCAGTTTTTGTTCATAGTTGACAGGTAGCGAGTTGATGGCTGTACTCACCCGTTCGGCGAACCCTCGGTCATTGTCCAGTCCGGCGCTACAGTGTGTGCTGATCCCCGAACATGGTCCGTCTGTCTAATTTGGTGAGCGAACTGTTACATGTTGACAATAGTATTCCTCCCCCCCACGTATTGTTTTGGATTCAAAATTGAGCGTTTGGGTGTTATCCCCGAGCGTTATTTGGACCTTGTTGTTTTTAAAGTTAATCTCGGCCGTAACAGATTGTAGCCAATCCAAGCCTATTATTAATTCGCGATGTAATTGAGGAACAATTAACATAGGCACCTCATACAACAGGTGCTCTATCATAATAAGTAGGTATGTCTGTTTGTGCACTGTATGGGTTTTATCATTGAACGCGCCCGTAACCAAAAGACTCCGGGCTGGTGAAAGCGGCAACTTTGGATCTTGTTCAATTAGATTCGACCAGAATTGTTCAGAAATACATGTAGTTTCACTGCCTGTATCCAGTAATGCATTTATATGAATACCACAAACACATGTATCCCCGGTATCGTCTTCTGCGGCGTCTCGTCGACCGATACGCGCTTTTGTTAGAAGTCCTCTCGGAAGCTGCCCTGGTCGAACACTTCAATGGTTTGAAAACTCCTTACGTGCAGGTTGTCTTCATCCCTGGATGTATGTGCAACCGGAAACAGCGTAGCATCCTGTCCGGTTAGGCGTCGTTTTCCCGCGTGGTCCTCTTCCGATGCCACGTGTTCCGCCTCCACACGAGGCACGCCGTCCTCCGGTGCGTCCTGAAACGTGATGTTATTCACCCTCGGCCCACGGCTACTATTGGCGTCGGTGTTGCGGCGAAAGTCCTGAGTTCGACGTTCCCTCCAATTCCCCGCGCTGTTCTGCTGCCGTGGTCCCGTCGCCGAGTACATGCTACCAGCTGCAGTAGCGCCTGTCTGGTATCGCGTGTAGTCTCCGGTGGTGGCACCGCCGTAACGTTGTCCTCTCTCGCGGTCTCGGCGTCGCAGCGCTGCGTCATCCATGCCCCTCAGAAGCTTCAACATCGCCTCCGGCGTCGTAACGTGAGAGGCCAGTATAGTGTTCTCTACGTTAGATGGAAGCAGATGCGACATACGTCGCACGAACGTCGTGTCCGACATCGGTATCGAAATATATTTAATTTTGTGCATCCATGATAAAAAAAATTCTGTCATTGTACCATGTTTTTTCTTGTCGTAATAGTCCTGTTGTAGTTTGTATATTACCGCGTCTTGTCGTTCCTCCGACCAGAACATATCTTTGAAGTCCGCCGCGAATGCGTCCCAGCTCGGCCATGTCCGTTGGAACGCAGCTCCCCAATCTTTTGCGACGCCCTCAAGCTGGCGCAGTGAAATGGCAAGCCACTGGTTCGCCGGTACCCCGAATTGTATAAACGTGGTGTGTATGTCATTCAAAAATTCGATCGGATTGACTGTTCCATCGTCACGGAACTTCGGGTATACCGGTTGCACACTCGGCTGCGTCGAATGTAGGTGGTAGAGTGGTAGAGTGCTACTTACGGGGACTGTCTCAGATTGCCGTGGAGACGACGGCTGGGTCGAGAATAGTCCCTGCTGTGCGCTCGCCTCCCGACGTGTAGACGTGTCTTGGTACGGTGGAGGCCGGCCGGCCACCCCTAAAACGTTTAGGCGCTACACCACTGATGATAGCTGGTTGGTCATCGCAGCCATCATCTCGCGCACTACGTTTGCTATCTGAGTGTCCACACCGTCCCCATCGCGGTCGGGACTGGGTTGCACCCGTCGTTTCGGCATTTTATTGTTAAGATAATATATTAGCCCAATACGAAGTGTTCACGTGCAAAAAAAAAACGAATTGTTACAAAAACAAACAGTCCGAAAAACAAACACAGTCACAAAAAAAAACGGTCACAATTTACGTTGGACGCCAATGTCAAGTGTCGGGTTTCCTCTTTGTCGTAAGAACTAGAACACTTTTTAAAACTACTAATATGGTTGTTTATTATTTTGCTGGTATTACACAATAATATAGGTTAAGATTTGTAATTAATTGAATGGCTGCCGTAGCAGGTTCTCGTACCGAGGACCGCAGACCCTCCATCTACAGTCTGTTCACTGCCCACTGGCCACACCACCCCGTGTGGTGTCCGCAGCTTCCTCGGGCCTGTGTCCCTCCCTCCCCCTCCAGCCCTCCCTCTACAGCTGTTCACTGCCCACTGGCCACACCACCCCGTGTGGTGTCCGCAGCTTCCTCGGGCCTGTGTCCCTCCCTCCCCCTCCAACCCTCCCTCTACAGCTGTTCACTGCCCACTGGCCACACCACCCCGTGTGGTGTCTGCAGCTTCCTCGGTCCTGTGTCCCTCTCTCCCCCTCCAACCCTCTCTCTACAGCTGTTTACTGCCCACTAGCCACACCACCCCGTGTGGTGTCTGCAGCTTCCTCGGGCCTGTGTCCCTCCCTCCCCCTCCAACCCTCCCTCTACAGCTGTTCACTGCCCACTGGCCACACCACCCCGTGTGGTGTCCGCAGCTTCCTCGGGCCTGTGTCCCTCCCTCCCCCTCCAGCCCTCCCTCTACAGCTGTTCACTGCCCACTAGCCACACCACCCCGTGTGGTGTCCGCAGCTTCCTCGGGCCTGTGTCCCTCCCTCCCCCTCCAGCCCTCCCTCTACAGCTGTTCACTGCCCACTGGCCACACCACCCCGTGTGGTGTCCGCAGCTTCCTCGGGCCTGTGTCCCTCCCTCCCCCTCCAGCCCTCCCTCTACAGCTGTTAACTGCCCGCTGGCCACACCACCCCGTGTGGTGTCCGCAGCTTCCTCAGGCCTGTGTCCCTCCCTCCCCTTTCAACCCTTCCTCTGGGGTGAGAGCGGAGGACGCTACATTACAATTATAATGTAACTTGTTGGATTCATAAAACCATAAATAGCGATATTAAAATATGAAAAAATTAATAATTATAATAATAATCAAGCGAGCGAAGCGAGCGTCTCCACGAGACTCTTATGGCACTTCGTTCTGTTTTTTTTTGTTTTTTTTTTGTTTTTTTTTGTTTTTATGTCTGACGATAGTGGTCGAACGGAAAGTCCGATCAACTTGAAATTTGGACCATCTACAAGCCTCGATGTGGATTGAAGGTGTATAGTTTTGAGGCCAAATCGTTTGAAAAGTTACAAAGTTACACCATAGTTACTGCAAAATATTTTTCTGAAACAAAATGGCGGCAAAATGTGAGATAGCCAGATTTTTTTAACAGATTTTTCCGGTCACAAATATGTTAATTTAAAGGCGATCTGATAAGTATTGGCAAAGTTACACGAAAGTTACTCGAAAATATTTTTCTGAAACGCAGTAACGGCAAAATGTGAGGTGGCTATCTTATAGTAAATTTTTGTCCGGTCACGAATATACTAATTTCAAAGCGACTTGATACGTATTATGGGCAGAAATTACATTTCTATTGCTGTCAATAACTGTTAGTAACGGTGGCGGACCGCGGCGAAAACATGACAGCGAAAACTCTTAGCAACGCACATTGCACTGCATCCACAATGTCGGGAAGTATAATAGCTATGGAAAAAAGAAAAATTTTTGCAATGCGCATTCTTGAATTGTTGTTAATTGTTGTTTGTATAAGCATTGAAATCTTTTCGCCAGAAAGTTCGTAGATATTGACGCGCTCGCTTATCAATGCGCCAAACAGAGCGTTTTCCTAGTAATAATAAACATAGCTATTTGTTTTTGTAATCTCTTTAGAGTCGTCCTGTCTCTGCAAAGTGATAACATAATGAAACATGTCCATTCAGATTTGAGCTTATTCTCCATGGCTTTAAGAAACGCTTTTAACGCCAAATCTAAAAAACAAAAGAACAACGAAAACTAGTCATGGGGGAAGCCATGGCCATTCTCTGCCTCCTATAAGGCCTTTCCCCCACTTAATCGTTTGCTACACGTCGGTCATTTAATTTCTTCCCCACACATGAAAATTGGTCTTTTAAAAACATCACAAATATTCCTTTATAGAGAAACTGGTTTAATATTATAGAACATACAAATGAAAACACTATTTAACCCGGCGTAAAGTTACTTCAATTTACGCTTGACGCTTTTTCAACAAGTTGCAAAATGTGTTTGGATGATACTTCTCAATCCAAATCAAAACAATATGCTACAGAATGTAGGTTCCTGATTCACACAAAAAAATTGTTATACCTTTTAAACCCGTTCACAGCTTTATGCTTTATGCTTTATGCTAAGTTGCATGTTGCTAGAACGGAGAACCCAACTTTACTCTATCTTACATAAACAATGTTATTTATTCGTAAAGAATTGCTTACCACTTAAGTCTAAAAAAGACCGTACCAAATAGTTGTACACATAAGATTACGTAGTAAATGTAGGATGTGTGATTATAACATTAAAAATAAACTATTTCCAACAAAAATATGTGATTGTGTAGGCTTATATACCTGCCACCCAGAACAAATGTATACTATTCTTACAAATCCTTACTCATAACATTATAAAGAGCTGAGCGAAACAAATAATGTTATCAAATATGAACAAAAACTAGTATCATAGACACACATTTCACCAGACTTCCTTATATCAATCACGGTGTTAAAAAATCAACCTCCTCATTTTGTTTTGGCTTCCAGAAGTAGATGCTACGCAAGTGGAGTGAACAATGCAGTGCACTATTTACAGTACAGTACCAATACGCTACCAACCCAGCTTGGTTTGGTGCTGCTAGCACAATGTCTGTATCATTTGATATGGTAATTCTTAATGGTGTTTTCTATTGGCCGCACTGGACCGCACTGAGTGCGCCTTTAACAATGACTACAACAATGCACGACAACAGAATAGGCTCACCTGAGTGCGGCCCACTTGAAACGCCACAAGTCTCACCGTATCTTAGCTGGACAATTTCGTTTCTTTGCTTTTGGCCGGTAATACAGAAAACTGTGAGGCAAAAATGCACTGGAGGAGACATAATTTGCAGGTGGCTAAAGGGTCGAGACTGGCCCTCGACCCGACCGTCGAGCAATCTTTTCACAGCGGGTGGCTCGAGATACTTCCAAAGTGTAAAAATAGTGGTTTTCCTGATTTCTGTATTTTCTGCATGCATGTTCCAAACATGTTCGGTAGTCAGGAGAAAGTATGCTGTATTCATATTTGATTTTTTTGGTTTCGACATTGTGTGCTACATTCTTATTGTGTATTATGAATTACTGAATAATATATGCGAGTGTTAATTTGCACGTTGTTTAAAAAATACAGAATTCAGAAATCCTGGTCTTTCAGCATGTTTACATAAACAGAACGAATAGAAATTTAACAGGGTTCGTGTTCTAGAGTTACTAGGTAGCTAAGTTGGTTGGCTAACAAATACAGCACTGTAATATCATATCTTGCATTGAAATTTGAAAGAGTCAACTCAACAGCTTCCCTCTTATCTTTCCTAGTACAGTCTTGGGTCCGGTATTTTGCCTGCCGGTGGTAGAACTCCCCCCTCCCCCTCCCCAAGATACCTTATAGATTTGTGAAGTGGGGGATGATGTAAGATAACTATAACATCATTGTTTTAACTAATTGTGTTCTGCGCTCAGGAAGTCTGAACGTCGTGGTCGTTGACCGACCTTGTAAACAGGTTATTTGCAGCCCCATCTCCTTACCCTCCAATGACTTGACCGCCAGCTAGGAAGACAGTTGATCAGATAATCATGCAACATTTCGAGCTAACACAATCACAATCAACAAGGAATAAACTCTACTAATGGTAATGGGATACGTGTGTGGAAAAAGATCACACGGAAAATGTGGAATGAATAAACTTCGCGGGCGAAGTTTTGTCAACACCCAGTTGTTTTCTAACACCCAGCAATACCGCCTGTCATGTATCACTCGACACATCGAACGTCACTAGACAAATCCCAAGTTCACACTAGACGTGCGTGAAACAAGAGGGTAGTTATTTACAGTACGTAGCTTTGCTAATATTGTGGCCATTAGGGCGATAAGAATCCGTTTTTGTTCGATCCTCCGTTGTCCTCGTATAATTGTTTTTCTAAGAAATTTTGAAAATTGAACATCCGTTCTTGATATATGATGCAAATCTGCAGTAGTCACCATGTGCGTTATAGACCAACTTTATATTAGATTTCTCCGTAAAAGACCAAGGTTCGGCCAGGATAGCAATTAACTCTAAATTCAAACTCCCGATAACATTGAGTTTACACTAATGAGTTTATTAGTTACTAAGTAAGTAAGTTAGTAAGTAAGTAAGTAAGTAAGTAAGTAAGTAAGTAAGTAAGTAAGTAAGTAAGTAAGTAAGTAAGTACGTAAGTGAGTAAGTGAGTGAGTGAGTGAGTGAGTGAGTGAGTGAGTGAGTGAGTAAGTAGTCTTAGTATGGTGATACTGATAACAAAGATGATAAACAACCCTTTATAATCTTTGGTGATAACAATGAGTTTACAAGTGTAATGATGATAATGTTGCCGCTCCATTAGGCAGGTGAATGAGTGGGGTATACCCACGATGTTCTGTGCAGTGGTCCCCACTGTGATCGAGTTATTGAAACAGAAAATGTGTAACTTTTGTTTTTACTTTATTTGAAAATTCATATTCGTGTCCATAGTGTTTGTGGTTGTATTTGCAGTTCTACAAGCACAAATAGACAATTAACGCCGAAGAAAGCTAAATAACGAATAGTGATCAATCCCGAGTTTTGTGGTTCAAATAACATTTAATAAGAATCATTTCGAAGTGATAGCATTTGTAAAAAATATTTGCCTCGACCGCGAACCGAACCCGGTGCTTAGGCTTGATGTATCGAGCTCTACCATCTTATCAATAGCCAGTGGCAATTAATGCAAACACTTTCTAAATTGTTTTATTTTGTGATGATGATGGTCGAACAGTAGACTGAAATATCACAATCATTTTACGCTGTTTTTAGTTTTATCACAATCGTTTGACCCTTGAGTTGGGTAATAAGTACACAGGGTGTCTATGAAGTTTTTCAAATATCTACTGGGAATCAAACCTACGTTTTCCAGCATGCATACTGCGTGAAAAGCAATTCTCAATGTGGTTAGCGTCGGTTTTATCAGTATGTATTTCCGATCATCCGGTCGATTCCCGGCCGGGCAAACATTTTGCACTATTAGTGTCACTACAACCTCTCATCAAAGTATTACTACGGCATTATTGTGTGTGTGTGCCTCTTTTTGCCCAGCCGCAACTGTCGACTTTTTATTATATGTTGGTATAATACATATACACACATTTATAAACATATAATCACAACTAGCTACAAGGTTGCATGCTTATATTTTATACGCGCAAAGTAAAGTTACGATTTCTCATTATCTACTACTTGGGCAGTTTTTATCGCGGCGACTCGGTTCAAAAAATGTTCGTAATGAAACAGCTAAATATTCACGCCACGTTATTAAATATTGGTAATTAAACAAAAGTGTTATGAAAAATAAATTTTTTAGAGTACAATAGATTGAGAAAGGCTGGCGTCAGGTAGAAACACCCAAGTTCGCTCGCTTCGAATTGCGGTCAAATTATTCCGCTATCCTTACCCTGCAAAAAATGAGGTGGTAGTTTTCAAGAAGTTCCTAGGTTGCCGCTAGGGCGCAGTCGTATCGCAATTAACAACTCTTTTCCAAGCTAGATCAATCATGACTTTGTCCAAATTTTGTGGATAGATAATTGATTGAAATACTATCATAAGATATCCACCATATGCACACATTCATTGAAAATGCATATTGCGAAGCCTTTTTTTCCTATCCCAACTCATTTTTAAACTACTGCCCAAATAATAAAGTCGTGTAAACACTGTATCGATTGTTTTGTTTACCATTGTTACAGTGCCATTGTTAAACAAAAATGGAAATCCGCCTCGCAATATGCTCAAGTTAAAGTCCAAATTTTCAAATACAACTTACCGAACTCAAATATCAGTTACGGTTCTCTAAAAAAATGTGGACAAAATTACATGATTTTAGTTCTTAAATCGCTTAAGATACGGCCTCTGAAGTTTATTTGTAGGGATATAGAAGAATTTTTTTTTTTTTTTTTTTTTATTACTGATGTCACTCAGATCAAGACGGGTTCCGTACGCCCTTCATTTCTTCTGTGACAGTGCCGGACGTGCTTCTCGCAGCAGTGCCTCCTCTTTTAACTCGGCAAACTCGAAGTGTTTGTTTCGCACGTGCTTGACGAGCGATGTCTTATACGTGGTGCTATATTCACACAACTGACAGAAGTGATCGGGCTTGCGACCGCACTCGAACTTGATGTGGCGATTCAGCGAGTTTTGGGACTTGTACGTCTTGGAGCATTTCAAGCATGCGAAGCCTTCCGAAGAGCTACTGGAGTGTTGAGAAGAAGAAGAAGAAGAAAAAGAAAAAGAAGAAGAAGAAGAAGAAGAAGAAGAAGAAGAAGGTACGGCGGCCGAGTTCCGGTTCCGGTTTCGCGCTCGCTTGTTCGCTCGCTTGTCGCGCTTCTTTCAAACGTCCTAACACCTGTCGCGTCACGATACCTGTGTGTGCCTTGTGTGTGCTTGTCCCCCCGTGGACCGTGCTACGTTCCGTTCTACCTTGCGTGTGTGTGTTCCGCCTCTCGCCAATATACACGCCAAAACTTTCTTCTACGGGTTTGGGCCCTGCCCGCCATTGCCCTATATGTCGCCCCTCAGGGGTGTCCCTTGAGTGGACGAACATTGCGCTTCTCGCCCCTCGCCCCTGCCTTATCTGCTCTATCACCTCCCCCCCCCCAACCCGACGGCACTTGCCAGTCCGATGTCCGACATGGATGACGCCCCTACCCCCTCGCCCGACGAGCCTGGCTGGTCCCGGGTCGAGACCCGCGAACAGCAGCTGGCCAAGAAGCTGAAGAGAGTTCGTGCCACCCCTGAGAGTCCTTCTGCAGCGTCGCAGCCAGACCACCCGCGTGGCGATTGCGCCATCCCCTCCCCAGGCGCCTGACTTGCCACTTGAAAACCGTTTCACCCCGCTAGCCGATCACGGCTACACGCAGCCAGCGGGACCCGCCAGTGAGGGTTCGACTCCCGACGCCTCCATGGAGGGCGTTGAGGCCGCTGCGCCCCGGAAGGTCCGCGTGCCTGCCATCATGGTGTACGGCTTCGAGCGGTACGTCGACGTGCTTGCCTGTGTACAGCCGCTCGTCGCCGCTGACTTCTTAATAACCCCGCGCAACGACCACTTCAAAGTGGCGCTGACGACGCCGGCCGACTATAGTGCCGTCACCGCCGCCCTGCGCGCTCACCACGCCCAGTGGCACTCGTACTCTACGAGGGCCGTCCACACCCGTAAGTTCGTAATCCGTGGCCTCAGCAGCACCCACGAGGTTGCCGATGTTCAGGCTGACCTGGCGGAGGCCGGCTTCAATGTTAAGCATGTGACCCAGTTCACAAAGCCCGGTGCCTCCCCCGAGGCCCCGCGCGCTCGCACCCCACTCTTCGTCGTTACGATGGTTGTCAGTCCGGAGAACAAACCGTTGTCGGACCTCACGAGGCTCGGCCACGTTGTCGTCACAGTGGAGCACTACCGGGGACAAAAAGGGGTCCCCATATGCTACAATTGCCAGCGATTCGGTCACGCGGCCGCCTTCTGCGACCATAATCCAAGGTGCTACAAGTGCGCCGGCCCCCACCAGGGCCAGACGTGCACAAAGCCGCGCGACCAGCCGGCCACTTGTGCCAACTGCTCTGGGCCGCACCCCTCGTGCTCCAGGGCGTGCCCCCATTACACCCGAGCTCTCGAACGCCAGCGCGGGTCCGGCGCCCAGCGCCCCTCCGCCCCCGCTGCCGTCTCCTCCCGCCCCCGGCCTGCTGGCTCGTCAACACGACGCGCTGGCTTCTCTTATCGCGACGCTGCCTTCCCGGCGCTGCCCGTCGCAGGGCCCTCAACGATCCTCGGTGCTCCGTCTCCGGCTCCGCCCCCGGCCACCGCCCCAGCCAGCCCCACGGCCCCCCAGGCTCCTCCCACCCACGCCGCCGAGATGGGCGATTCCCCCTGGGGGGTGGTGATCACCTTCGCGCAGGCGATTGCTCGCCTTCTCCCGACCGACCACGCAGTCTACCACATGGCGGGCATGCTTCAGGCCCTTGCACAACACCACCTACTCAGCCATGCCCCCTAGAAAGGGACCTGGCCTCCACATCGTTGCCTGGAATGCCAATGGAGGTATTAAGGCAAAAACTCCAGAACTCCTGCTCTTCATGCGCGAGCACGGGGCCTCCATTGCCCTCCTCTCCGAGACCCATCTTCACCCGGGCATTGTTTGGAAGGTGGCCAATCATGCCGTCTACCGCACCGACCGTCCTGGGGCTCAACATCACTGCGGTGGGGGGACGGCGATCCTGGTCGACTCTCGGGTCCAACACGTTGAGGTGCCGGTCCCACCGCTGTGCCACGTAGAGGCAACCGCCATCGAAGTTCGCCTGCCTAGCGGACCTCTCCGCCTCTTCTCGGTCTACAGACCTCCATCTGGGACGCTCACGGACGGGGACCTCAACGCCCTGACTTCCAGCCCTACCCCTACCATCGGTGCGGGCGACCTCAACGCCAAACACCCATCGTGGCACTCCGCGGTCTCCAACCGCCGAGGGGACGCCCTCTTCGCCCACGCCCAACTCCACGACTACGTGGTGGCTGGCCCCCTTGACCCCACTCACTTCCCATTTGTGCCGCCCCACACGCCTGACGTCCTGGACGTTGTCCTCCTCTCCCGTGTCCGCTGCTCATACGACGTCGCGTCGGTCCCTGCGCTGACCTCCGACCACAACCCCCTCCTCATCCGCGTCGGAGACAAACTTCTCACGTCACCCCCTCGGACATTCGTTGACTTTAAGGCGGCGGACTGGAGTACCTTCACCTCCTCGGTCCAGACTGCGCTCCCGTCCGACCCACCCCCCCTTCCCACGGAAGCGGCGGTTGACTCGGCCCTCCACAGGCTCACAATCGCCATCCATCGTGGCGTCGAGACAGCCGTGCCCACGCGCACGGCCAAACGGGTGACGATCTTCGATCTTCCGGTTCGCCTGCAACGTGCGGTTGCCGCCAAAAATGCCCTTCGCCGCCGTTGGCAGCGCTCGCGCACTCCCGATCTCCGGCGGGCGCTCAACAGGGCCTGCTCGCAGCTACGGCTTGACATCACCGCGTCTCGTGCCGACAAATGAGATGACGCTGTGGCCGACCTTTCCTTCGAAGGCAACTCTGTCTGGCGGATGGCGCGCACCCTGCAGCGCCAGCCCCACCCCGATCCGCCCATCGCGGGCTGCCGGGGTCTTGCTTGCGGCCCTGACGAGAAAGCCACCGCGCTCGCCGACGCTCTGGAGGCCTCCTTTCAGCCTAACTGCCCCACCGTGGACTCTCCAGCCATCGCTGACGCCGTCGCGTCCCACCTTGGAGCGCTCCCGACCCCGAGCGCCGTCCCTGCTGGCGCCCTGTGCACCTTGGCGGAGATGGCGGCTATCGCGCGAGAACTTCCGCCCCGCAAGGCTCCGGGACCTGACCGCGTCACGGGGCAAATGATCACTGCCTTGCCTGACAACGCCGCCCACCTCCTCCTCGCTATCTTCAACGCCTGCTTCCGCCTGCAGCATTTCCCGGCGGCGTGGAAGGTGGCGAAGGTCATCACCTTCCTCAAGCCGGGGAAGTCCCCCCGGGACCCGGGCAACTACCGCCCGATCAGCCTTCTCTCCATTCTCTCGAAGATGTTCGAGAAAGTGTTACTTGCGCGGCTCCAACGTCACGCTGACGACCGTGACTTTCTCCCGCCCGCCCAGTTCGGCTTCCGCGCGGGCCACTCAGCTGTCCACCAGGTCGCCCGCGTCGTTGCAACGATCCGCGCTGCGTGGGCTGAACAACAGGCGGCTGTCGGTGTTTTCCTTTATGTCTCCAAGGCGTTTGACCGCGTCTGGCACGAGGGCCTTCTCCACAAACTCATCGCCTTGGACTTCCCGGACTACCTGGTGCGGCTCACGCACTCTAACCTCCGCGGCCGCTCCTTCTTCGTCCAGCGGGGAGGATCCACCTCCTCCGCGCGGCCCATCGGGGCTGGGGTGCCCCAGGGCTCCGTTCTGGCGCCCTTCTTCTTCAATGTCTACACCCATGATTTCCCCCCCCCCCCCTCCCCCTGGTGTCACATACTTCTTCTTCGCGGATGACGTCTCGGCGGTAGCCACCGCCTCCCTTCCCGAAGTGGCCGTTGCTCGTGGTCAAGCTGCTCTCGACGGCGCCGCGGACTGGTACACCTTGTGGCGCATGGGCCTCAACTCCTCCAAGACGTGCGCTACCCTGTTCCACCGTTCCCATAGGCCGGAGCCGGCACCGTTCCGCCTCCACGGCGAGGACATCATCTGGTCTAGCGTCTCCAAGTGCCTCGGTGTCCTGCTCGACTGCCGCCTTACCTTCGGGCCACACGTCGCCGCCGCCAAGGGGACGGGCAAGCTGGCCTCTTTGTATCCGCTCCTCCGCAGCGCCTCGATGTCAACGGCGACGAAACTGCGCCTCTACAGGTCCGTTGTGCGGCCCGCACTGACGTACGCCTCTCCCGTTTGGTCCTCTTGTGCCGAGTCGCACATCCGCAGGCTGCAAGTCCTCCAAAACAAGGTGCTCCGCCTTGTTGCGGAGGTTCCGCGGTCCACTCGAATGGCCGACGTGCACAATGACCTGGGAGTCCCCTTGGTCGGGGACTACCTCACCACTCTCGCGTCGCACTACTTCGCTCGCCTCGCCGATAGCGGCAACCCTCTCATTCGCGCCCTCGCTGCGGCGTCTGCTCCGCCTCCCGCCCCGCGCCGGCCCGACTACCCGCCTCCATGCGAGCCACCCTCGAAGAGGGCGCGGGTGCGAGCTGCCTCTCCGCTGCCGCCGACCACGGGATCCCGGGATATCCCGCCACCCGCCGTCGCCACGTCGCCTCTGCCGGGGGCGCTCGCCCTGCCGCGGGTCCCCTGTGCTTCTCCGTCGGTTCCGCCGCGCGTTTAAGGCCGCGACCGACGTCCCCTATCCACGTTGGCACGGATATTACAATTAATGTACTGTAGATAGCTGCTAGCTACAATACACACTATCTATCTATCTACATGTGCGCGTGTGCGTTCGTGTGACTCAAAGCCGGCGCCAAAAGTGCGCCTCGCTCGTTGGCGCCTGGCGCGCGCCCGGTGACCAGTGTGCGAACTAACCGACCGTCCTGTAGTCTTGTCAGTCGCCTCATATTTTCGCAACTCCCAGTTGCCTTCGCCCTATTAGCCGCTTCTAATAACACTCGCAATTTTGGTTGGATTATTGACACTTCGTGTCAGGCACCGACGCATTCAAGGGGGTGCGCCTAAGCTCGCACGCAAACCCCCCACCTAGATGCTTTGTTGTTGTTGTTGGTACGGCGGCATCACAGGAACAGTCTGTAACGGATACAACACTGTCAACACTAGAGAAAACCACGCCAGAAGCAGCGTGGTTGTGCTATTGTATCAATAGTGTGAGCAAACGCAAAACTTACTTTGAAACTATTATACAGATGCTTTCGTCATAAATGTGTAATTCGTGGCCAAACAGCGAGCCGCAACTCAATACCGATCGCTGATTGGTCCACGAGTCAGACGTCTATAACTACACGATCATGAAACTAATTTACAAAGTAGAATAATAAATCAAACTGTACAACATAGAAGGAAAACAATATTTAAAAAAACAATATAAAATGAAGACATGCAAAGCTCAAAACAAAAACTTCGAGAGAACACTAATAAAGTAAACACTAGAAGAAATGAAATAGTACACATTCAGTTGTTTCACGGTCAAGAACAACAACGGAAGACGAAAATAGTGCAAACAACCAACCCAAAGTTCAGCAAACAACAATATACTTCGTACCTAACACGTGTATATACTATACTACTATACTACTATAATCGTGCCATGCACGTAGACGAGGTAACCACAATGTGACATTAGGCCTACCAGGGCCAGATTAGATTCGACCAGAATTGTTCAGAAATACATGTAGTTTCACTGCCTGTATCCAGTAATGCATTTATATGAATACCACAAACACATGTATCTCCGGTATCGTCTTCTGCGGCGTCTCGGCGACCGATACGCGCTTTTGTTAGAAGTCCTCTCGGAAGCTGCCCTGGTCGAACACTTCAATGGTTTGAACACTCCTTACGTGCAGGTTGTCTTCATCCCTGGACGTGTGTGCAACCGGAAACATCGTAGCATCCTGTCCGTTTAGGCGTCGTTTCCCGCGTGGTCCTCTTCCGATGCCACGTGTTCCGCCTCCACACGAGGCACGCCGACCTCCGGTGCGTCCTGGCACGTGATGTTATTCACCCTCGGCATACGGCTACTATTGGCGTCGGTGTTGCGGCGAAAGTCCTGAGTTCGAGGTTCCCTCCAATTCCCCGCGCTGTTCTGCTGCCATGGTCTTGTCGCCAAGTACATTACCAGCTGCGGTAGCGCCTGCCTGGTATCGCGTGAAGTCACCGGTAGGGGCGCCGCCGTAGCGTTGTCCTCTCTCGCGGTCTCGGCGTCGCAGCGCTGCGTCGTCCATGGCCCTCAGAAGCTTCAACATCGCCTCCGGCGTCGTAACGTGAGAGGCCAGTATAGTGTTCTCTACGTTCGATGGAAGCAGATGCGACATACGTAGCACAAACGTCGCGTCCGACATCGGTATCGAAATATATTTAATTTTGTGCATCCATGATACAAAAAATTCTGTCATTGTACCATCGTTTTTCTTGTCGTAAAAGTCGTGTTGTGGTTTGTATATTACCGCGTCTTGTCGTTCCTCCGACCAGAACATATCTTTGAAGTCCGCCGCGAATGCGTCCCAGCACGGCCATGTCCGTTGGAACGCACCTCCCCAATCTATTGCGACGCCCTCAAGCTGGCGCAGTGAAATGGCGAGCCACTGGTTCGCCGGTACCCCGAATTGTATAAACGTGGTGTGTATGTCATTCAAAAATTCGATCGGATTGACTGTTCCATCGTCACGGAACTTCGGGTGTACCGGTTGCACACTCGGCTGCGTCGAATGTAGGTGGTAGAGTGGTAGAGTTCTACTTACGGGGACTGTTTCAGATTGCCGTGGAGACGACGGCTGGGTCGAGAATAGTCCCTGCTGTGCGCTCGCCTCCCGACGTGTAGACGTGTCTTGGTGTGGTGGAGGCCGGCCGGCCAGGCCACCCCTAAAACGTTTAGGTGCTCCGCCACTGATGATAGCTGGTTGGTCATCGCAGCCATCATCTCGCGCACTACGTTCGCTATCTGAGTGTCTACTCCGTCCCCATCGCGGTCGGGACTTGGTTGCACCCGTCGTTTCGGCATTTTATTGTAAAGATAATATTAGCCCAATACGAAGTGTTCACGTGCAAAAAAAACGAATTGTTACAAAAACAAACACAGTCAGAAAAACAAACACAGTCACAAAAGAAAACGGTCACAATTTACGTTGGGCGCCAATGTCAAGTGTCGGGTTTCCTCTTTATCGTAAGAACTAGAACACTTTTTAAAACTACTTATATGGTTGTTTATTATTTTGCGGGTATTACACAATAATAGGTTAAGATTTGTAATTAATTGAATGGCTGCCGTAGCAGGTTCTCGTACCGAGGACCGTAGCCCCTCCATCTACAGCTGTTCACTGCCCGCTGGCCACACCACCCCGTGTGGTGTCCACAGCTTCCTCGGGCCTGTGTCCCTCCCTCCCCCTCCAGCCCTCCCTCTACAGCTGTTCACTGCCCACTGGCCACACCACCCCGTGTGGTGTCCGCAGCTTCCTCGGTCCTGTGTCCCTCTCTCCCCCTCCAACCCTCCCTCTACAGCTGTTCACTGCCCGCTGGCCACACCACCCCGTGTGGTGTCCACAGCTTCCTCGGGCCTGTGTCCCTCCCTCCCCCTCCAGCCCTCCCTCTACAGCTGTTCACTGCCCGCTGGCCACACCACCCCGTGTGGTGTCCACAGCTTCCTCGGGCCTGTGTCCCTGCCTCCCCCTCCAGCCCTCCCTCTACAGCTGTTCACTGCCCACTGGCCACACCACCCCGTGTGGTGTCCGCAGCTTCCTCGGGCCTGTGTCCCTCCCTCCCCCTCCAGCCCTCCCTCTACAGCTGTTCACTGCCCACTAGCCACACCACCCCGTGTGGTGTCCGCAGCTTCCTCGGGCCTGTGTCCCTGCCTCCCCCTCCAGCCCTCCCTCTACAGCTGTTCGCTGCCCACTGGCCACACCACCCCGTGTGGTGTCCACAGCTTCCTCGGGCCTGTGTCCCTGCCTCCCCCTCCAGCCCTCCCTCTACAGCTGTTCGCTGCCCACTGGCCACACCACCCCGTGTGGTGTCCGCAGCTTCCTCGGGCCTGTGTCCCTCCCTCCCCCTCCAACCCTCCCTCTACAGCTGTTTACTGCCCACTGGCCACACCACCCCGTGTGGTGTCTGCAGCTTCCTCGGTCCTGTGTACCTCCCTCCCCCTCCAGCCCTCCCTCTACAGCTGTTTACTGCCCACTGGCCACACCACCCCGTGTGGTGTCCGCAGCTTCCTCGGGCCTGTGTCCCTCCCTCCCCCTCCAGCCCTCCCTCTACAGCTGTTCACTGCCCACTAGCCACACCACCCCGTGTGGTGTCCGCAGCTTCCTCGGGCCTGTGTCCCTCCCTCCCCCTCCAACCCTCCCTCTACAGCTGTTTACTGCCCACTGGCCACACCACCCCGTGTGGTGTCTGCAGCTTCCTCGGGCCTGTGTCCCTCCCTCCCCCTCCAACCGTCCCTCTACAGCTGTTCACTGCCCACTGGCCACACCACCCCGTGTGGTGTCTGCAGCTTCCTCGGGCCTGTGTCCCTCCCTCCCCCTCCAACCCTCCCTCTACAGCTGTTAACTGCCCACTGGACACAACACCCCGTGTGGTGTCTGCAGCTTCCTCGGGCCTGTGTCCCTCCCTCCCCCTCCAGCCCTCCCTCTACAGCTGTTCACTGCCCACTGGCCACACCACCCCGTGTGGTGTCTGCAGCTTCCTCGGGCCTGTGTCCCTCCCTCCCCCTCCAACCCTCCCTCTACAGCTGTTTACTGCCCACTGGCCACACCACCCCGTGTGGTGTCTGCAGCTTCCTCGGGCCTGTGTCCCTCCCTCCCCCTCCAACCGTCCCTCTACAGCTGTTCACTGCCCACTGGCCACACCACCCCGTGTGGTGTCTGCAGCTTCCTCGGGCCTGTGTCCCTCCCTCCCCCTCCAACCCTCCCTCTACAGCTGTTAACTGCCCACTGGACACAACACCCCGTGTGGTGTCTGCAGCTTCCTCGGGCCTGTGTCCCTCCCTCCCCCTCCAGCCCTCCCTCTACAGCTGTTCACTGCCCACTGGCCACACCACCCCGTGTGGTGTCCGCAGCTTCCTCGGGCCTGTGTCCCTGCCTCCCCCTCCAACCCTCCCTCTACAGCTGTTTACTGCCCACTGGCCACACCACCCCGTGTGGTGTCCGCAGCTTCCTCGGGCCTGTGTCCCTCCCTCCCCCTCCAGCCCTCCCTCTACAGCTGTTCACTGCCCACTAGCCACACCACCCCGTGCGGTGTCTGCAGCTTCCTCGGGCCTGTGTCCCCCCCTCCCCCTCCAACCCTCCCTCTACAGCTGTTCACTGCCCACTGGACACAACACCCCGTGTGGTGTCTGCAGCTTCCTCGGGCCTGTGTCCCTCCCTCCCCCTCCAACCCTCCCTCTACAGCTGTTCACTGCCCACTGGCCACACCACCCCGTGTGGTGTCTGCAGCTTCCTCGGGCCTGTGTCCCTCCCTCCCCCTCCAACCCTCCCTCTACAGCTGTTACTGCCCACTGGCCACACCACCCCGTGTGGTGTCTGCAGCTTCCTCGGGCGTGTGTCCCTCCCTCCCCCTCCAACCCTCCCTCTACAGCTGTTTACTGCCCACTGGCCACACCACCCCGTGTGGTGTCCGCAGCTTCCTCGGGCCTGTGTCCCTGCCTCCCCCTCCAGCCCTCCCTCTACAGCTGTTCGCTGCCCACTGGCCACACCACCCCGTGTGGTGTCTGCAGCTTCCTCGGTCCTGTGTCCCTCCCTCCCCCTCCAACCCTCCCTCTACAGCTGTTCACTGCCCACTGGCTACACCACCCCGTGTGGTGTCCGCAGCTTCCTCGGGCCTGTGTCCCTCCCTCCCCTTTCAACCCTTTCTCTGGGGTGAGAGCGGAGGGCGCTACATTACAATTATAATGTAACTAGTTGGATTCATAAAACCATAAATAGCGATATTAAAATATGAATGAATTAATAATCAAGCGAGCGAAGCGAGCGTTTCCACTTGACTCTTATGGCACTTCGTTCTGTTGTTTTTTTGTTTTTTTTTATGTCCGTCGATAGCAGTCGAGCGGAAAGTCCGATCAACTTGAAATTTGGACAATTCACAAGCCTCGATGTGGATTGAAGGTGTAAAGTTTTGAGGCAAAATCGTTCGAAAAGTTAAAAAGTTACACCATAGTTACTGCAAAATATTTTTCTGAAACAAAATGTGAGATAGCCAGATTTTTCTACAGATTTTTTTGGTCACAAATATGTTAATGTAATGGCGATCTGATAATTATTGGCAAAGTTACACGAAAGTTACTCGAAAATAGTTTTCTAAAACGCAGTAACGGCAAAATGTGAGGTGGCTATCTTATAGTAAATTTTTGTCCGGTCACGAATATACTAATGTAAACGCGATCCGATACGTAAAAGAGGCAGAAATTACATTTCTATTGCTGTCAATAAGTGTTAGTAACGGTGGCGGACCGTGTTGAAAACATGACCACGAAAATTCTTAGCAACGCACATTGCACTGCATACAACAATGTCGGAAAGTATAATAGCCATGGAAATAAGAACAATTTTTGCAATGCGCATTCTTGAATTGTTGTTAATTGTTGTTCGTATTAGCATTGAAAACTTTTCGCCAGAAAGTTCGTAGATATTGACGCGCTCGCTTATCAACGCGTCAAACAGAGCGTTTTCCTAGTAATAATTATAATGAAGCGAGCGAAGCAAGCGTCTCCACTTGACTCTTATGGCACTTCGTTCTGATTTTTTTTGTTTTTTTGTTTTTATGTCTGTCGATAGAGGTCGAACGGAAAGTCCGATCAACTTGAAATTTGAACCATCCACAAGCCTCGATGTGGATTGAAGATGTATAGTTTTAAGGTAAAATCGTTTGAAAAGTTACAAAGTTACACCATAGTTACTGCAAAATATTTTTCTGAAACAAAATGCCGGCAAAATGTGAGATAGCCAGATTTTTTACAGATTTTTCCGGTCACGAATATTTTAATTTAATGGCGATCTGATAGGTATTGGCAAAGTTACACGAAAGTTACTCGAAAATATTTTTCTAAAACGCAGTAACGGCAAAATGTGAGGTGGCTATCTTATAGTAAATTTTTGTCCGGTCACGAATATACTAATTTTAAAGGGACTTGATACGTATTATGGGCAGAAATTACATTTCTATTGCTGTCAATAACTGTTAGTAACGGTGGCGGACCGCGGCGAAAACATGACAGCGAAAATTCTTAGCAACGCACATTGCACTGCATCTAACAATGTCGGGAAGTATAATAGCTATGGAAATAAGAAAAATTCTTGCAATGCGCATTTTTGAATTGTTGTTAATTGTTGTTTGTATAAGCATTGAAATCTTTTCGCCAGAAAGTTCTTAGATATTGACGCGCTCGCTTATCAACGCGTCAAACAGAGCGTTTTCCTAGTAATAATAAACATAGCTATTTGTTTTTGTAATTATTATGATTATTATTTGTATTATTATTATTATTATTTATTTTCAATATGTTATGACCATACATAATATAAGTAACACAATATATAAATCAAAACACACTGATGGTAGTGAGCAGTTAGAGCAAACCCCATATACACATAGCATGTGTCTCACTACCATGTTCTTACAATTAGTTTCTAATACTACATTTCTAATGTACGTTGATGTTGTTATGTACAAGGCATTTACTTTGTGTTAAATGTTGATAGATAATACAGTAGTAGTTGTTATTTAATATTTACAGTTCAAGTTTGTGATTTGATAACAATGCTTAACAGATCCAGTTATGTCAGGCGTGAATGTGTAAGTGTGCATGTGCTTGTATGGGTCTATGTGTGTATGTACGCGTATGATAGTGCGTGTGTTCCTTGTGTGCGTTCTTGGGTCTATATACAAGTGTCGTTTACCAGGCTCTCAGACAATGACTCTCTAAGTTGCTTTTTAGATGGTTTTATCTCCAGGCTTTTAACGTCTGAATTTAACTTATTGTACATGTTTGCTGCTCTACAGTAGAATCCATTTTGATATAAAGAAGTCCGGGCAAAAGGAGGGCACAATGTGACCCCTTTTCCGTACCTTGCTGAGCGGTAATTTAGCTGAATTCTATGTAACGGGTCTAGGTCTACCAAATTATTGGACTATTTTTTAGGTATATAATATCCATTTCAACCAAGGTATTTTCAAGCGATAGTATGTTGCATATTCTATTCCTTTCTTTACTGCCACAGTCATGCCTTCGAGTAATAAATTTCGTGGCTCTGTTCTGAATGCTCTCAAGTTTCTGTATATTACACTTAGTGGTGGGATGCCACGCAGGACATCCATACACTAATACGGACTTAACTAAACATATGTACACAGTTTGCTTAACCTTTGGTCTGGCACTGTGCAAGGTTCTAGAAAGGAACCCCAGGAGTTTTGCAGCCTTGTTCCTGACTATTTCCGTTTGAATGTTCCATTTTAAGTCGCGAGTAATAGTTATGCCCAAGATGTTCATACATTCCACGGTTTTTACCTTGCTATTGCTTATGTGATAATCAAAGTAATTATGTTGTTTTGACTTTGTAATACACATGTGGTGACATTTTTGCTCATTCAATGACATGTAATGGACATTACACCACAATTGTATGTTGTCCAAATCATTTTGCAGTAAAGTTACGTCGTCCTGCGAGTTGATGACTCTGTACAGGGTACAGTCATCAGCATATTGGCGGATTTTGGAATTTACAAATTGTGGGAGGTCCATCGTGAACACTGTAAATAGCAGAGGGCCAAGAACTGAACCTTGCGGAACCCCGGAAACAACACTGAATTCACTGGATTGGGCCTTGTCGTAGGTCACTCGCATGCTTCGTCCGGACACAAAACTTCTAAGCCAGCTCAGCGTACTTCCATTGATGTTATAGCTTTGAAGTTTCTCCAGGAGTCGTTTATGTGGCACGCGGTCGAAAGCTTTCGCCCAGTCTAGTGTGATTACATCCACCCGATTTCCAGGTTTTGCATCGATTGCGAACTGCCAGTCATCCACAACCGCGGTTAACATTGTGACGCACGACCTTCTTGGCAAGAACCCGTGTTGATGTTTGTTGATCGCTTTGATGGTTCTCAGATGTTGCAGTATTCGGTAGTTAACCATTTTTTCCATAATCTTGCAAACAACAGATATGAGAGAGATTGGACGGTAATTTTTGGTGTTGCTTTTGTCTCCGCTTTTGTAGATGGGAACAACGTTGGCCTTCTTCCACTCTTTTGGTATTTCCCCACAGGCCATTGATACGTTGAAAAGATAACTGAGGGATGGTGATATTGCCTTGGCACATTTCTGAAGTATTCTGCTCGGAATACCGTCATAACCTGTTGCTCCGTCCGGTTTGATGCGTTTTACGGTTTGACAAACGCTTTCGGTAGCAAAAAATATTGATTTTAGGTATTGATTGTTGCGTTTTGAAGAAAAAGGAGGAAACACGTCAGAGTCGTTGACTGGAGGATCCACAAAGTTATTTTTGAAGTTAGCAGAGAGAGCTTCAGCGATTTTTTTGGAGTATGTTTCTTGAAGTCCATTTACAGTAAAATGTTGAGGTGCAGTGCTGCCTATCTTACCATAGATGTATTTCCAAACACGCTTTCCACCCCCGTCTCATAATTTCCAGACATATTCCTCGTAAGCTCGTCTTGTTTCCATCTTCACTTCATTCCTCACTCTTCTGTACCTCTCCCAGTTTGCATGTGTGGTTGATTTTTGGTATTTACGGTAGAGTCTATCCCGGTGACGTAGTTTATTTACAAGTTTTTTTGTTATCCACGGTGATTTCCTTTTGCCCTTTATATTAACTTTAGGGATAGCGAAGTCTACGCACTTCCAGAAAGCTTTCTTCCACTCCACCCATAGGACTTCAACGCTTCTGGGGTCTTTCGTGAAAACCGGCAAGTGTCTGAAGAACGATCTTTCCAACATTTTCCAATTGGCTTTGGCAAAGTTGTTAGATTCTTTCTGTACTTCTTTGACCTTGGGTAGCTGCCATCGTACATTAAACATAATTGTCTGGTGGTCACTAACCCCGGTTACCACCTCCGTGCTGGTTATCTTGTCCGAGTTGTTCGTCAGGACGAGGTCAATGATGGATCTCGAGGATTCCGTTATTCGAGTTGCGTCTTTAACCATCTGGTGAGGAGTGACGTTGAGGAAAGCGGTAAGGAATTGGTTGGAAAGAAGATTGCGTGGAAAGGCCTGATCGTTTTGCCTCCAGTCAATATCTAGGTTGAAGTCACCACATATGACAATAGCACTGTAGTATTCTTGAATATCCTGAGCCTTGTTTATCGAATTAATCAGTTCTGTATTTATAGCTTCATTTGAATTTGGCACCCGATATGCCGATCCCACTAGTATCTTCTCCTTACCACAAGATAGCTCCACCCACACTGCTTCAGAGTTTGTTTCCAGCTGTTCTACACGTGCAGGCTTTAATTCGGGTTTGACAGCTATGAGAACGCCCCCATGTCTTCCACTCAAGCGGTCCTTGCGAAACACGGCGTATCCACTGGGCATTGCCTCTGCATCAGTGATAGAGGAATGAAGCCATGTTTCACACACAAAGATAACAGCGCGATCTGTGGCCTCAATCCATGTTCGGATAAGCGGGCCTGACTTTTTGTTAGTTAAACTTCTTGCATTAAACGTCAGACAGGTAACTTTTCCTTTCGTGCGGTTATTTACATTTGTGTTGCATTGTACATTATTTACATTGGCGTCCCCCCTTAGGTCATCCAGAGAGCCCTCCATTGGCGTGTCAAAGAATGATTCCGACAAGTTTGGCATAACACATTGCCAGCACGACCAATTAGCATTCCCCCTCTTAAATGACCTGTAGGCTGCAGACGACAAGTCAGTGCAGGTCCTGTGGGTTTTCTTTTGACATAAACTGCATTCTAGAAATAGTTGGTTACGTCTTCCGGATGTGAGGCAGATATTGCAGATGGGGGCGGGACCGGGGTTTAACTCAATGTCACCGCTCAGCGCTAATAACAACACCCCCGCTACAACGAGCCTAAAGGTCGACTCCACGGGGTGCCGCCTGGCCTTCACTGACACCAGACCACATCTTGCAAGCGGTAGTTTCCTACTAGCAGTAATGCTTAGTGTTAAGGAAGATATTTTGCAATTACTCACTATTAGCATGTTCTCCAGTATCGGTTGTTGCATAACAAGATTCTTCTTCCTTAGCTCGTTCTCCTGATACCATTCACACTTATGTACAACACTATTTACAAGAACAAAAGCGAGCACAAGCCGCACATACCACAGAGCACAACCACGACTTGTCGCCTAGAGTCATCCTGTCTCTGCAAAGTGATAACATAATGGAACATGTCCATTCAGATTTGAGCGCATTCTCCATGGCTTTAAGAAACGCTAAAAATCAAAAGAACAACGAAAACTAGTCATGGGGGAAACCATGGCCATTCTCTGCCTCCTATAAGGCCTTTCTCCCACTTAATCGTTTGCTACACGTCGGTCATTTAATTTCTTCCCCACACATGAAAATTGGTCTTTAAAAAACATCACAAATATTCCTTTATAGAGAAACTGGTTTAATATTATAGAACATACAAATGAAAC